>OX457025.1:25803136-25863136 GCA_949752745.1 Protula sp. h YS-2021
TCTTCTCATGTTTGATAGAAAGATTTTTTTGCTGACTCTTGAATTACATTTGATGTTTTGTGAATTGTTTACATTAATTCTTAGTCCCTGTAAAAATATGTACATGGTTGCAGGAGGTATTTTTGTATTAGATATTTTCTCATTGTTTGTAAATCGTTTTTTTTTTTTTTTTGTTCAGACGAAACACGGAAGAGGAAAAATAAGTTTAGGTTTTTGGGAACACATTTTTGCCATTTCATTTTTCATCGTGTGCATAGTTTTGCGAAAGTTTGTAATTAGGGCTGTGGTGATATGGTTCTCAAAGATCGACATTTGGTCGTCATGTATTCTCTTCAATTAATTTTAACATTGCAAAACGTATGGCTTAAAATCATCTTTGATGCATTTGTTTCAATTTTATTGAAAAGCAAATTGACTCAAAATGTTCGCGAAGAAAACTTTTTCCTGCTGATCCTGTATAAGCTGTCGTAATGCCAGAATATGTAAATGACCTAACACAGATAAAAAAAGCCTTGCCGCGCAACTTCTCCAAAGGTTTTACTCGAATCATCTCTTTCACTCCATCAATACGCAGTAACGAATCGGACGTTTTGTTGTTGCTGTGTGGGGTTATTTATCAGTAATTCATTAAAGTGATTGCGATGTCCCTGTCCTTTTTTTTTTTTTTTGGGGGGGGGGGGGGGGGTTTAGACAAGACAAATTTTAGCATATTTTTTTCTCTTCACCTTTTGGCAGTCGTGTATCATTTCAGTGCATGAACCAATCACATGACAGATTACATAGCAGGCGGCCAATCAGATTAAGGCCAATACTAAATGGACTATGCATGTTAAGTCTGATTTATTGTACCGTTTTCTTCAAGAAGGTCCTAAAGTGAGAAACTGTTTGAGAGCAATTTTATTCAGATATTATATTTCAGAATTTGATGACATAACGCGTGTGCAATGGTGCACAATATTCTTGTTCAGTTGAAACGTTGTTGCCCTTGTACTATTTACCCTTTTGTTAATTCCCCTGAAGTAAACAAGTAAATATAGTATGGTATCAATGATTAATTGCATAGTTTATCAAGGCCCAGCTATTTTGTAGGCATTCCTGGCATTCTCTTTTTCCTTTATTAGAATTTGTATTTCATCAACAAATCACTCTTTGATGTAATCAAAAAAAAAAAAAAAAGAAGCCAGTTCTTATCTCCAGAAGGGAGTAAATTTATCAGATAAAATTATCCTTTAGGTTATCAATATTCTATATTTACGCGTTTCCTTCGGTAAATGACAAGTAAAATGAAAGTGAGAAAAAGAAAAGGATTTGCCTTTAACTAATGCTGAAGGGGGGGACCAAATCTCCTGCAGTTCTTATTTTGTATGGTGAAAAGAAGTACTATGGCCTGAACAAAAATTTCGGAGAATTTCCTGCCTCTGGAGAAAGAAATGAAATCTGGAGAAGATCAGTGGAGGGACTTTGCTACGTGACTTTTACTCTGAGTAATCCCGTATAATTTTTTTTTGTTATTTTACAGTATAACGCATAACTAACGGCCCATACGTACACTTGTTAAGCCGTTTCCAAACATTTCCCTGCCCAGAGATTTCTGCTATAGAGCGAGATCATGTTCTGGGTGTTTTGCGTTAAATTCGGACCCGCGTGCTTTGTATTGGATTCGGACCAGCGTGTTTTGCATTAGATTCGGACCCGCGTGTTTTGTATTAGATTCGGACCAGCGTGTTTGGTATTGGATTCGGACACGCGTGTTTTGTATTAGATTCAGACCCGCGTGTTTTGTATTAGATTCGGACCCGCGTGCTTTGTATTAGATTCGGACCCGCGTGCTTTGTATTAGATTCGGGCATGCGTGTGTTGTATTGGATTAGAACACGCGTGGAAGCTGCGTCATATCACCTGTCATAACGAGCTTGGGTATTCGTGAATCGATCACAGAGTGATAAAAATATGAAGGGTTGGCCAAAGCGTGCTTTAATATTTACGGGATAGTCAGTGACTAGCCTTTACTTAGAGAGTGTAGTTTGGTACTAGAAACCTACATGGCAGAACTTGAGTGTGGGGGGGGGGGGGTGGGGGGAGGGCAGGGGGGAGCGAGGGGATAGCTTTCTGTGGGAGAGTACATGCAGTGGTTACCCAGAAAGCCGGGAGTCATGTACAGCCGAAACCGGTCAATCGCATTTCCCATTTTTCCAAAGAAAACCGTGATTTAACCGATTTTTTTCGATTATACGGCATATTTTCAAGAATGCAGAAGAACGGTAAGGAATTTTCAAACGCTATGCAGTTTACCGGTTTATGCAATTAACTGCTATGCGATTAACCAATTTCGCCTGTTGTCACCTTGCTGTCAAGCTTCCTTTTCTTCACAAATGGTTTAGTACACCTCTTAACACCCTTACAACAAAGGCAATTTTCTTCTTCTCCCCGAGGCAGTTTTGGAAGGGTGTATTGGTGATTTTGAAACTCTTTATTGGTTTTATTAATCCAGAAGTTTGTGTACATTAAACGGTACAAATATACTATTGTTGGAAATTCCAATGATTCTGTTTTTTTTTGCGTTTGTAAATAAAAAAACTCTTTGTGTTGCACGTGCCAATTTAATTTGCCAAGCACGTGGTTAAAGATGGGACTCAAAATGTATTCAATGTAACCGAAACATGTCTTCCAATTTAGCCACAATAGCTGTGTTGCCAATAGGCGCTTGGCAAATCGTCACCATTATTTCATTGAACAAAATGCTACTTTGAAAATTTTCTAAATTCTGCCATACACAAGTTAAATATTCTTCTTCTTCTTCTTCTTCTTCTTTTTCTTCTTTTTCTTCTTCTTTTTCTTCTTTTTCTTCTTCTTCTTCTTCTTCTTCTTCTTAATAATAATAATAATAATAATAATTTTATTATTTATAATTATTATAATAATAATGATTATTATTATATCGTAAAAAATGCTACAAATAGATGCTGTAGAATTGTTATTTTCTGCTACGGCCATTGCTTAGCAAATACAGACTATTACTATTGTTTGAATAATGGTTATGATATTTCTGGGTAGAGTTTATGAACAGAAATGGTAACTGTTTGCGATTTCTAAAAAAAGACCAATTTTCCCTGCACAAATTGCATCAGTGAAGGAGGGCAAATGCATGGGATCTGTGATTTGTTAAAGCGAATGAAACGATCCGACACGGTGACGCCTGTCCCTAAAAGAGGACCCCGAGCGGCTGAATCGGCCCTTTGAAGAGCATTTGATGATAGTGCAAACATACTCCATGAACATAATTTGCTGTTTGTTATAAATAAATGAAACATATTTGGTGTCGGAGGGAAAATGAAATTATTGATTTTCGTACGAAGTTCAAACAGTCTTTTTCACAGGCCGCCATTTTGTACGATGGACCAACAGGGCTATGATAAACAAAAGTGATATTATTGTAGATCAGACTTTACTTTGGCAAGTTCATGGAATGCTTGTCTATTGTCTCTTTACTTTTTTTATCTTGGCTTAATTTTTATTGACTATGTTCCCTATTTCAATGCGATGTCGAGTGCTATAGGCTCAATTTCATGGCCAAGTTACAGTCTCTTTATCTTATGCGCAGACAAATGACATTTTTCCTTCTGATTGTGCAAAAAAAAAAAAAAAAAAAAAAAAAAAAAACGGAGAGAACAAGAACAATTGACTCCGCTTGTGTGGAAATTGGTAATACCGAATGTATTAGCTAGTTATGAGGCCGCGTACATGTGCAGTAGGGTATACTAAGTTCTATTCAGTTTATACCAGATATATGCGCTCATCTAGAATATGTGCAGTTGTATTTTTCTAGATGTAAGTCTTACGTCCAGATGCGAAGTGCCCAAGTGTCCAATATGAGATATCAGATTGCGAAGTGTGCAGATGCCACGTGTCGAAATGTGAGAAATCTTATTGGGAAGTGTCTAGGTGCGAAGTGTCCAAGTGTCCAAATGCGAGGTATCAGACTGTGAAGTGTCCAGATGCCAAGTGTCCAGATTCGAGGTGTCCAGATGCGACGTGACCAGAAGCAAGATGACCAGATGCGAAGTTTCCAGACTGCGAAATATCGAGATGCAAAATGGCCAGATTCGAAGTTTCCAGATTCGGAGTGTCGAGATGCGAGATGTCTGGACAGGGTAATATCAATATATACCACATCTTGAAGAGTGAATATCGGGACATGACACTTATTAGGACAGGGTTAAATTCAGAAAATTAAATGATTTGTTCAGTTGGTTGATTATCGGTCCATTTTTTTTTGGTGGGAAACGGGTCCACAAAAATCATATCGTTGCACCAAAATTGATGAGCGACACTAAGAAATACTGCCACATTGTGACGACTTCAAAGAGGGTTTTTTTCATTGTGTATGTCCGTATGCATAATAAGTCTATTATTCAACAAAGAGCTCTTGTTTCACAACCGCCGTTATGGCGTTCCTAGTGTAAGAAGAAAGCATAAATTGAGAGGAGTTTAAGAAGCAAAATAATCGCTCATTTAAATCCCTCCTTTTTTAAATTTGAAAATACATGCCATTGCCTTTTATCGTTTGTTGGGGGTGTGGGGAGACGTTTCAATGAAGAGAGTCCTGCCTGAGCTCTTTAAAAGGAATCAAACCACCCAACTTAAACTAGATTGTCGCCGGCAACTGGTCTGTAATAAACAGCGTCAACAGCAAAGAATCTGGGCTCCTGCTTCGCGAGACAAGTCTTTCACGTGTCCCAGTTGAGTGGTCTGTGTTTTTAAATCAAGAAGAAAGGCTTCAAGTACGCTTTCTTCCCAAAACGAAGAAGACCCTGTGAACTATTGTGTCTCAGTTTATGATTCGTAACTTTTTACTTGATTAAAGAGGAGATGAGACAGAAAAAAAGCCTCTTTTTCGCAGATTGACTAGGTCGTCTGATGTGGTGGAACAAGCCGTTGGCACACACACAGGTATGGGTCGTGCTGGGTTGGGGAGGGGGGGGGGGGCGGGGGGGGGGGGGGGGAGGGAAGGGTAGGGGGGGGCAGCACGCGGTAATTGCCCAAACTAAGAAGATGGTGTATTTCTTCTCTCAGCCGCCATGCGTGGTCTTTGAAGTGCTTGCGCCGTAGCATCATCGGGGGGAGTCGGCTCCAAGCTGCCGATTCACGGCGACATCACAGGTATCAGGGCAACACTTAGTTTTGTAATCGCTTGTCACTTAAATGCCTATTAAAGTAACAATTTATACCCATATACAGTAAAGTGTAACGTTATAGTTAAACAGAGGCTTGATTTTTATTAGCCTGGCTTCTTTGGAAACCTTAAAAAGGTGAGCCTGATTTAAGGTCTGATGGAATGAAATAAAAAGGTTGTTTTTGAGGAAAGTGTTAGTATTTATATGGAAAAGTCGGTCTGCTGGTTCTAGTTAACTTCATGTCTGCTCGATGTTTAAGTAAAAAGGATTTTTATGTCAAAAATTGTGATCTGCGCCGTGTGTAGCACCTTAAAGATTCTCTTTTATCTTTAAAGCACGAGCTAAGATTTGCCCAGTATAAGCCATATTTTATTTATTTATTTTTGGAGCTGGTTCGATTTCGGAAGAACGGTTTCACTGAGGCGTTGGTCACCAAAGACGCAGTTTGAAAAGCGAAACGTTAACTGCTGTTTATTTATTGTATGGTTAAACAAAATGGCTTGTTTAGGCCTTGTTTCTTTCCAAGTAGGTTGTTTGGATGACAGGGCAGTGAGAATGGAAACTGCAACAATTTTAGTTTTATCAGCTTAAAAATGTGTCGTGTAATGCATACGCAAAAATTTGATGTTAACGACTTAAAAAGCCAAAGCTCTACGTTTTTTAGAACATATTATGAGGAAAAAGACTTGAGTGGGCTTGAAGTTCGTTTGACAAAATGGTACTGTTTAGAGACGCTTGATTTTTAACCCCATGCCATAAATAACAGTACTGCCTACACGACGCTGCTAATTGCTGTGTTTTATCCTGTTGTTTTGTGACTGAGGGTTGTTTTTTTTTTCCTCTCCCCCGATTGATAACTTTCGAGGGAAGTATGGTTGCCTTAAAGAAAAACGATTGACAAAATAGGCATCTGTAAAAATTTCTTCAAAAACTGTGTGTGGTAAATCACACCCGCATGTTTAACTAAAAAAAAAAAAGAAAAAAAAAAGTAAATAAATAAATAAAAAGAATAAAAAAGAACACCTGGGGAATTCAGGGAAGCGGAAAAGGGTCAATAGTAAGAATTTACAGGACAAAGTGTTCACATTGTTGCCATTTGGATATTTTTTCTTTTCGTGGACATCCATGGCCCCCCTCCCACCCCCAAAAGAAAAAATGGGAGGGACGAGGCCAAAATTGGGAATTATTGTCTGTCTGATAGGTTATTATATAACCATCACCTTTGTTCAGCCTTGTGTACCCCCAAGTACATTTGCAAGTTTGAGTTACTTTGATTTAATCGCCCTCAGTGTAGAGATCTCAGGGCTGGCCATCGATGACCCCCCCCCCCCCCCCCAAGGTCCTCGGAAGAGATGCAAGTGTCCCGTAACCACCACTTCCCCCTCCCCCCCCCCCCCCCAATCACTCACTTGTTTTCTTACTGCAGTAAATACCCAAAGGTGGCCTCTTACACGTCCACAAGGGTAATTTTTGTGTCTCAAATTTACGTTTAGTTTAATCGGCTAGATGCAATGTTGTCTATATAATCGCGCCGTCGAAAACCCTGGAATTTCAAAAAAGGGTGTATAATGAAATTAAAACACTCCTTTCTTCTAGATGTTAAGCTTTGCGGAAAAATACCAAGAGCCCTCGATAAGTGCCTGTAAGAAACGTTTGCTTGCTGAAAAAAACGAACTGACAGAGTATGTGGGGGTTAAATGCCTGTTTAAAGTGTCATTATAATGTTTAAATGGATGTCCACACAACACATGTACCCTCATTTAATTTTTAAAAAGGCGGTTACGTTCAAAGATAGAACCACAAAGAAAAACCGGTTATTGTTTTATTTCTATTCATTTCCTCTGTTCCTCCTTTTCTCTTTTTTTCTCTCTTCGCCTTAGGAATAGCGATGAGCGATTCAGTTTTAGTTATAACCTACATTCGATTAATATCAATTTGACATGCGAGGACCTAAGGAAACGCTTCAAAATATCTAAAATTTTAACCGAACCGACCTAACTTTAATGATAATGAAGTGACCTCCAGGGCTGCAAGGATATTTCATATTAACCCTATTTTAAATTATACACAGCAATATGTTTAACTAAAGCACCAGGCTGTATTGACGTACGCCAAAATGTGTCGAAAAATTAACGTCGCACTGTTTCCTACAGCCTTACAACAGTAATGCAAATGTGAGGGAATCTCTGACTTACGGTGTCAAAAATCCTGTGTACTAGTTGCTAGCTTCTCTCTCTCGCTCTCGCTCTCTCTCTCTCTCTCTCTCTCTCTCTCTCTCTCCCTCTGTCCAGAGGGAGAGAGAGAGAGAGAGAGAGAGAGAGAGGGAGAGAGAGAGGGGGGGGAGTCAAGTCGCATTTGTCCGGTACTTGACCCCTTTTGGTACAGAACATATGTGACAGGCAGCAAAGTGAGGCATTAAGATGTTAATGACGTATGTGGGTGGGTAGATGAACACGCCCTGATGACACTGCTCATTCCTAGCCGTACAGCAAAAACTCGGAACGCGACCACCTTTTCGCCATTGGGGTTTTTTTTTAACGTCACCATTTTAATAACTTGACATCCCGCTATTTTAGGAGAAGCATTTGGTAAGGTAGTTACATGTCTTGATCTTGAAAAAGGGGAAATTTGAAGGTATAAAGGCAGAGAGGTCGCATGCACGTATTGGGCTGTAGCGTGAATTGGGCGAGTATCTCGTACAATGGGCTCACTTCCAACTTCAACGTAAAACAATTAGGCCAGACATGAAACAGATGATAATCATTCACCAGACGACGACGACGACGACGAAGAGATAAAAATGTTTAAAGAAATGCCCACTATGGTTACAGTATGCACACTTCCGTATAGTGATGAGGGGGGACCTAAATGCTTTGACGCCCTTGGCTTGTTTTCAGGTTTTTTTTTTGCCCGTGCTAAAATGGTGGCTTTTATTAGAAAGCATGCAAATCGTGGGTGCTCGTGGCCAGTCTCCGTTTGAAGTTCTTTGGCATCAGTCCAAAGCATGGCATATTCTGGCCAACGTGTGTCGTACTGGAATTTTTTTGTTTCCGCTGATGCTGTAACTTGCACAGCACCGTGTTTGGCTTTCAGACTGGTCCTTACTGAAAAATAAAGCTATTTCCCCGCATCCTTCAGTCAATTTTCGTACGGTGTGGGATTTTTTAATTAGTGTTCTGCTTTTCAATCACCAATATGGTGTAGGTTAATGTACGTGTTAGCCGAGTGGTATTTAGCGAGTTTGGATTTTATAGTCTGAACAGAAACTGATAAATGTTGAAGTTAAGTTTTCAGAAGGAATGTTTCTGATGTGGTGTAGACGGTTTCACCTCATTATTTTGCATGACTGTTCGTCAAGCGACACTCGATTAACTCGAATTATTTCATTGCTGAACAAATTCACACAATCTTAAAAACAGAATTCTCTTCAATATTTTTAAACGTTCGATGTATGAAATAATGCAAACTCTCACTTTGGCTGAGAAATATTAAATAAATTTAAAGTCTTATTTTTTTTTAAAATGGCACTTGGCTATTTTTGAAGACTTGTTAATTTTTCAATCCCTTTTTCAGATTTTTTAAGTCCAGTAATGTTTTTGTTTCTGTTGTTATAAAAATTAAAATATCTGTATTTGTATCCGCGTATATTATTGAAAAGGAGTACAGACAAAAGTATATTTTTCTGTCATTAAATTTATTTGAAATTTTTGAAATGGTTTTGCATTGGTCATGAATAAGAAAAAAGTCAACATAATTAAAAAAGAAAGGTTTAAAAATATTTAACAAAACAGAACCAAAGAATTGGGCTTATTGTAAATTTTAATTGTATTTAAAATTTTTAAATAATTAGAAGTATTATGTTCTCATAAGTAATCGCAAAAATAATTTGTAGGAAACTGATGCTTGTTTTCTTTTGTTTTCTTTTAAGGGCTTAAATTACTTTTATAGCATGTCTGTTTCATGCTGAATTAACTCACGATTCACTTTTTTTTTTTAAATCACGACTTGAACAAATATGTAGATGAATGGCAATTATTAAGAGAGATAATTCCCAAAGAAATTCAAATCGGTAACATCTGGAATAACTGCAACAGTGTGGGAATTGTATCCGTCAAAGGCTAGTTAACGTGTTCTTCAAATAGAATAAAATACCATGGCTATTTAGTGAAAGTTTGCGTATTGAGTCTACAACAAATATGGCCAATTTGAAGCTGTAATCCAATACCTGTTGTTTTAATTAATATTTTTTTATTTAAGAATTTTAGATACCATATGTTTCAAAATATAGAGACCTCGATCTATTGTGTCATTTAAAGACATTCATTTCCCATGAAAAGAACTTTTCAAACGTATGATTTGACTGAGATATACAAATACCCGCTGATGAGCCATTTAATATCAGTATTACTGAAATAACTCCAATTTACCAAATTCTGATAGGAAGATAATACATTGTCTTTGCCCATTCCTTTTTTTTCTCTCTCCCTTCTTTTTTTTTTTTTGTCAAAGCCAAAGGGTTTGCATGATCGTGAGTTTTCAGAAGCACTTGAAGAAAAATAAGTGAACTTTAGCACCTATTTATTATGTTATTATTTTACTCCTAGGCTGCGAGAATTACACTTGAATAGACTCACCCAGGCCCTGGAATGTGCGTTTGTTTTGCGTTGTGGTAAAAATGACGGTATTTTTCTAAAAAGTTTGGCGACTTCAGATCAAGCACTTGGCGTACATATTTATACATCTTAAGGGCGTTGAAGCGAGGGTCAAGAGCTGTGTGAGAAGAAGCAAACGGGGCTGTTGTTGTTTTCCTTTCAACTGTTTTTGGAAGCTTTGACAACCCCGTCTGATAATATCGCGCATATCTAGGGTCCTGTATTATATTTGGGGATTTCAATGCCCAGAAAGAAACAGAATGTCTATTGTGTACGCAGCGCACGCATTGGCTGAGAGCGGTAATGATTTGCGTGTACAATAACACGTCACAGGATTAGGTGCGCATGCGTGCACCCCAAAAACATTGGTGGTGTCGGTCCCATACGGTACAGCCGTAACCCCCAAACCCCACCCCCTTATCTCCTACCCCCTCCCCGGCACGGTGAGAAAACGTTATTATCATGACGGTGAGGACGTAATTTCTGGGAGGAAATAAGTTATGAGCGCGCCTGTTTGAAAAACTACGTATGTGTCCGTTTTGGAACCATAGGTGGTCAGGAAGTGGGGGGGGGGGGGGGGGGGGGTGTTGGGCAGCATACTAAAGAATTGATCAATAAAGTAAGCTAGTAAGATTGCGTAAAAATGACGGAGGTGTCGTCAAACGGTACACATACCTCGTCGGGACCGGCGTTGTCGCGAAATGGTGCATGCGTTGTTTTAGCATAGGACCGTTTTCAAATTATCCCAGAACAGTTTAATACTTTAATGGGGAATGTTTGACGTGTGAATTTTTGTGGCATACTGTTGTAAAGCTAATTGAGTCCGTAAAATATTCATCATTCTTCAGATGATTGAAGTTAGGGTTCTGCCAATAGCTGAACAAGATATAGCCTTGGTGGAATCAAACAAAAATATGCATCTCTTTTCACGTGTATCATCTTCAAGTCTTAACAAACAACAAAACAAGAGCAAACGCGGACGTAACTATGACGTCATCAGTGCTGCTTCTGTTAACATCGTAGTTGTCTCACTATAACTATTACTGTTTACTATTATTTCAAGAACTCTATAATGAGAAATTATGTGCGTTTGGGTCAGAGGAAAGTCGGCGACACAGACTACAGATTTAACTACAAAAAGCCCGATATCTTGACACATTGGTTAAGTAATGGAGTGGGCACGTACTCATAATAGATTATTTATTTTAGCATAGGACCGTTTTCAAATTATCCTTGACATCTTTCGGTGGACGGAAGATGCCATTGAGAAACCCTCCCCCTTTTCAAATTATCCCAGAACGGTTTAATACTTTAATGGGGAATGTTTGACTTCTGAATTATTCATCATTCTTCAGATGATTGAACTTAGGGTTCTGCCAATAGCTGAACAAGATATAGCCTTGGTGGAATCAAACAAAAATATGCATCTCTTTTCACGTGTATCATCTTCAAGTCTTAACAAACAACAAAATAAGAGCAAACGTGGACGTAACTGTGACGTCATCAGTGCTGCTTCTGTTAACATCGTAGTTGTCTCACTATAACTATTACTGTTTACTGTTATATCAGGAACTCTAATGAGAAATTATGTTCCCTTGGGTCAGAGAAAAGTCGGCGACACAGACTACAGATTTAACTACAAAAAGCCCGATATCTTGACACATTGGTTAAGTAATGGAGTGGGCACGTACTCATAATAGATTATTTGAAGGCGGGGCACCATCACACAACATATAATTATTGATATCAGCCCACCGCTACCCCCTCTCCCTGCCCCCAAAAACCCCGAGACAAATGGCTGCAGTCATTTTGAAAAGTACAGAAGTCGCGATTGGTGCAAAAAAGGCTTGCGTACCTTACCAGAGTTAGGTGTGATTTCAAAGATATTTCCTTTTCTAAAGTGTGATTTCGGTGGACGGAAGATGCCATTGAGAAACCCTCCCCCCCCCGCCCCCCTCACAAACACACATACGCACACACATTTTTGTCAAATATTGAGAAGAGACCGCCAGATTTTTCCAATTCTCGGACAAGATGCACGCCCCCCCCCCTCCCTCCATCCTAACCCTCCTGTCTCCGGGATTGCCCTTCTTTTCTATGGCACTTTCCTTTTGTCTATCGAACCACTTTGATCAAGGCAATAGGAACGATTGTTATTTACGCCCTGTCGGAGTCATAATTGGTTTGGACGCGATCGAACATCCAGCATTGAGGCTGGGTTTGCTCACGAAGTTTGAGTCAAGTTATTGCCGTTTCGAGCGGGTTGGACCACAGCATAGGTTTTGCTTTTTAAATCGCGCGAAATCATGACTCAAATTCGTAGAAAAACACTTTGACTCTTGTGTTCGGTAGTTCTCAAAAAAAAAAAAAAAAGTTAGACATACCTGTTTACACCTTCTGAGGTAAACCTTTGCTCCTCTGATTCATTCGTGCTTTTCAGCTGTCACTGAAATGTAATTAAATGTAATGCTGATGTTATGACATTTACTGACATGATTCAATGTGTTGTTTCTATTGGCAATTCTTTCCATAACTCGTAAAATTAAGTCCACCCCTTACACATGTATTTTTGTGATGTGACGTCAACATTTAATCATGCATTGAAACTCGGAAAAGGTTGCTGTGCCCCTGATCCACTTAATAAGCCTTTGAAGAAAAACACAATTTTGCTGCAAATAAATGTGATATCAACTCCTTGAATAAAGGGCTGCAGTAATAATCTGTGGCGCCTTGTTTTCGTATTTGTCTTAATCGAAAAGACTTAAAGCCAATGTTTGGCTGACGAGGACAGGCGACTGTGAGACTGGGGAGCAAATTACTCAAGGAAGTGTGAGTCACGGCGCAGCCTGAAAGTGGGGCCAGGAGCAAGGCTAAAGGAATTAGTGGTCGCTAAGAAGATGACACGGGTAATTGTCAACAAAAGTGTCTGGACTTTGTTTATCGCCTTTTATCGTCAATGTCAAGTGAAAAAAAAGTCACTAGCATTGACATAGATAGTTAATTAGAATGTATGAACCCCTCCCTCCCTCCCTCCCTCCCTCCCTCCCTTCTTCCCCACCGTTAATCGGGCAGCCGCTTTGCAGAAAAACATCTGAGTCAGACCGAGACGACTTGAGAAAAAGGAGCCTAGTGGGTTGGTCTTGGAGCTTGCAGTTGGATACGGGTATCATTGGTTCAAGTCGTGACGAATGTGGATCACCCTAGAGATCCGTGTTAGATTTCCATAGAGTCTGCGGTTGGTAAAAGGGGATCCACCAGGAATGCTTTGTGAGAGTTTCAGGGAAACGTAAATTTCCACCACATACTGGACGTCTACAAAGATTTCGCCTGGGATATCAATCAGAAATACAATATGGCTGCCACGCGACCATTTTCTCAATCTTTCCCAAATTTTGTGAGCAAAGATTACTGGAGTTAAGACAACAATAGCCAGTGTGAAGCCCACGATCAGCACTGTAACTTCTCTGGTTGATCTAACATTGTTCTAAATGCTCTCAAGCAAGTGCATTGTCTTTGACAAGTTGGTCACAGTTTTTGTGGGTTGCTTCAAATCAGATATTTTAACATGTTTTTTTTTTTGGCACTTTAGATGCACACGTATGTTGACACTCTACGTAGATGTACCTCATTTAGCCGAGTGCACGTATTTTGACACTGTGCGTGGGAAGGTATTATTATGACACTCTGCAGTCTGCGTGGACACGCATTTTAACACCCTGCGTGGATACGTATTTTGACACTCTGCGTGGACACGTATTTTGACACCCTGCGTGGACACGTATTTTAACACTCTGCGTGAGCACGTATTCAGACACCGTGCATGTATTTTAACACTGTGCGTGGACACGTATTTTGACACGTGTAATTTTGACGTAAACATAATGTCACACGACACGAGTCATGTTTTGCCTCAGGGCGACAAACCCATTTGTTAAAGGATTTATATACTTGGAATCGCTCAGTGTGGGGTTAAGTGGGGGTTCAACGGCGTTAGAAAAGGGCATTTAGGGATGTCAAAATAATGGCCTCGGGGCTGAATCATATTTTTTCTAGCTAAAAGGCACCAAAGTGTAGAACCGCACATGAAGGTGTCATTGTTGATGAGCGTACTTGTGGAGGACACTGTCATCCCAGTGCTACCGTGTCTCGTAGTGGACTTGTTCAGGCTCAGTGTACGCTAAAATGAAAAGAGTTCTGGGGCGTGTGGGGGGAGGGGGTGGGGGGCGGTGGGTCCGGTAATGACAAAAACCGCGGGGACTTTTTACCATGTTGCCAAAATGGGGGAATTCCTCGGAGGGGAAGGGGCGATTTTACGGAATCAGAAAAAAAATAGTCCCTGAAAAGGATTATTCTTCATTATGTCATCATGTTAAAAAAAAACTAGGTCTTTATTACCCTACTGCTGTTGTAAAAGATCGTGACCATCATTTGAGCTTTTCCTTCTTTTTCAGCTTCGAATATAAATAACAAAATTGTATAATTCGTGATCAAAGCGTCATTTGATCTTTTTCAAAGATTCTGTTTTAGTTTCTATATTCACAAACAGTAGAACGGTGTCTCAGAACTTTAAAACTTGAGTTTGGTTTTTTAGACCAGCCGACCTTATCGGGTTGGTCTTATCATATCAGTAGAGGGGTATGCATCATTTGTACATATGTACGTATGTAAACTTTTACTTAATATACTTCTTCCTCGGTTTTGATCGGATTCCTTTCAAATTTTGTACGAATGTTTTCTGGGTAGGCCTCTCTTGAAAGGTGATTTGTTTTGGCAATCCGCCAAAAATTGGCCAAATGGGGGGCCATTTAGTTTTTTTTTGCCAGTTTTCAAAAATGTTTCTTCTCCTACAATTTTTATCTAATTGCTTTCCAATTTTGTGCGATTGTTCCCTGCATGGTCCTGTCTTGGAAATTTACTGTTTTGTCAATCGGCCAAAAATTGGCTAAATGGGAGACATTTGTAATTTTTTGTCACCAATTTTCAAAATGCTTCTACTCCCACAATTTGGATCAGATTACCTTTAAATCTTGTACGAATGAAAACTGGGTAGGCCTTTCTTGATGTTTTTTGGCGATCCACCATAAATTGGCCAAATGGGGGACATTTTCAGATTTTTTGTAGCTAATTTTCCAAAAGTCTTTTTCTTCCACAGTTATGATCTGATTGCCTTCAAATTTTGTATAAATTCTCATTAGCCTGTTCTCTCTTGAATTTTTTTTTAATTTTTTTTTGTAACCAATTTTCCAAAAAAAAATTTCTTCTAAATGTGCCTTTAAATTTTGCATAATGTTCACCAGCCTGTCATTTTGGGTCGACCCAAAATTGGCCAAAAGGGGTGGGGGAGCATTTTTCGGTAGACAATTTTGAAAGCCCTTCTTCTGCCACGATTTTAATCGGATTGTCTTCAAATTGTTCACCAGGCGGTCCTCTTTTGAAGAGTTACTTTTCCAGTGATCCGCCAACAATTGTTTAAATGGGGTGATTTACAAAATATTTAGTAGCTAGTTTTCAAAACGCTTCTTCTGTACAATTTTGACCGGATTCCTTAAAAATTTTGTACGAATTTCAACAACTGGGTTTTACAGTATGACTACCACTTTTGGCGACCGTACAATTCTATTGATACGTAATTCATTAGATCTCGGCTGGTCACAATGTCCCTGAACATCAGAAAGTTCTCCGATTATTTTCAGTGGATTGAATTTTTGGAAATAAGGAAAAGATGAGGTTTTGTTGTTTTCGAAACTGTCCGACTAATTTTGACATTCCGAGCGGAGACATTTTGCAGTTTGGTCCTGTCACGGATGTTGACATTCCCCGTGTAGACAAGCAGTTTAGTCCTGTTACGGGTGTTGACATTCCTTGTGCAGACATATTGATTAGTCCTGTTACAGGTATTGACGCTTTTTCCACATCTGACCCCTGGTGACCCCTGGTGACACTTCTTTCCACATCTGACCCCTGGTGACCCCTGGTGACACTTCTTTCCACATCTGACCCCTGGTGACACTTCTTTCCACATCTGACCCGTGGTGACTATTTGTAGTTATCTTCGAGGCTCACTGGGGCGCTGATGTCCCTTTTTGGTGGTGTTTGGGTCGGGAATGGTGTATAATATGCCACATTTAATTTCTAATTTAGTGGTGCATATATCGGAATGAGATTTAACCCAGAGGAGGATATTACGGGATCAAAATGCGGTGATACATTAAGTAAAAGTTGATAGCGCCCAACTCCGAGGTGAGCATGTGGGAGTGGCTCTCTCTGTTTATATCTCTGTTTTATTTGAAGAAATTCGTCATCAGATGAGTATTAAAAGGCGACACGGAGAAAGTCCCTAAGTTTATGACGCAAGAAGGGCGAGAATTTTATCATTAATATGCGCCTGATATATCGACTTAAAATCAACGTGCCACTGCCATAAAGCAGTGCAATCATTGGCAGCTTATGTAGATGCCATTGAGATAAATGTCCTTTTGTCTCGCCCTGAGTCCCTAACGCAAGGCGAACAATCGCCCGAAAGTGCCTGCCCGCCCACGACCTGCTTCCTTACCGCTCTTAGAATGGGTTTTAATTCGGCGCGTTTATAGAAATAAATGCGTCTAGAATGTGTCTTTTTACGCCAACGTTTATTCCCTTGGTGACAAGACGCTAGTAAAACTAATAGACCAGTTCCATTCAGAGATACAGTAACTCAGTGCTATCACTCTTGACCTGTCATTTGGACGGGTTAGGAAAATGTGACGGTTTACACACATTTTACTGCACACCGCGCTGCTGTGAAACCCACTATTTATTTGTTAAATAACAATTTATATGTTTTATCCGTTTCTCTGCCCACAGTTGGCCCACACTTTGTCTCCTATATTAGGGGAAAAGAAAATCCTCTTAAGTAATAGATTTCTATTTATCACGAAATTGAATTGTCGATTAGGTCTTTCCACAGTCCCGTGTGATGTTCCATTGCACATTACGCGCATACCATGGTGTGATACATATCCGATAACTCGGAATCCCGATAACTCAGTATGCATTAACTGATATGCGCATACTTTGGTGTTTTACATATCCAATAACTCGGACCTCCGATACCTCGTTATGCCTTGACTCATACACGTAAACTGTGGTGCGGTACATATCCGATAACTCGGACCTCCGATATCTCGTTATGGCTTGACTCATACACGCAAACTGTGGTGCGGTACATATCCGATAACTCGGACCTCCGATACCTCGTTATGCCTTGACTCGTACACGTAAACTGTGGTGCGGTACATATCCGATAACTCGGACCTCCGATACCTCGTTATGCCTTGACTCATACACGCTAACTGTGGTACGGTACATATCCGATAACTCGGACCTCCGATACCTCGTTATGCCTTGACTTATACACGTAAACTGTGGTACGGTACATATCCGATAACTCGAACCTCCGATACCGCGTTATGCCTTGACTTATACACGTAAACTGTGGTGCGGTACATATCCGATAACTCGGACCTCCGATACCTCGTTATGCCTTGACTCATACACGCAAACTAAGGTACGGTACATATCCGATAACTCGGACCTCCGATACCTCGTTATGCCTTGACTTATACACGCAAACTGTGGTACGGTACATATCCGATAACTCGGACCTCCGATACCTCGTTATGCCTTGACTCATACACGCAAACTGTGGTACAGTACATATCCGATAACTCATAACTCCGATAACTCAGTATGCCTTAACTCCAACCATGCCATGCAGGCGATGTTTTTAGAATGTTTTATTTAATAAATAACATTTTGTACAGAACACTTAGTTCTCGAATAACCGCTGTATTAATTTTATATACAGAGTTTCGTTTTAATTCTGGACGCAGAGCTGCACAAATGGTTCGAATAATCTCGATTACACGAATTATCTGGGGTCAGATTTACGGATTCTACTGTATAAAAAGTTCACTCTTTGGGAATGAGCGCTTTTGGGGCCGAGTGAAATGGTCTCCATACACAGATAGCCACTGGCGAGAAATTAATTTCACAATGATGAAAGATAGAATTGTGACAAGAAAAATGATACTTGGCTATAAGAGTTGATTGTTCACCAATTACGAGGCGTTCATTAATTCAAGTTTAACTGCATGCAGAAGCAATACAATAGAACAAAATGCCAACTGCATGTTACCGGAAGTCGTTTGTTTAACAGCGTTGTTACTCTCCACGAAGCCCAACTTCATATTGAAAAACAAAAATGATGTCTCTGTTGTGTTTTATCTCTTCCGGTCTCATGAAGGAAATTGCCACTGCACATGTTTACACATACTTACTCACTGAGAACTCCCCCCCCCCCTACCCCGTCGGTCTTGCTCATGGTAATATAAACACTCGGTGTTGAGTAAGTGTGTAGGGTATATACTTGATCGGTGTTACACCTACACTCGTAAACGGTTTCCAAATGGAGCCGAGTCACAAACTAGATGACTCAAGGTAAGTTCCCCCCCCCCCCGCCGCTGCCCTTCCCCCACGCCCAGTTAGTCGACCTTGACCTTTTTGTACTGTGTCATTACTGTAAGTGCAGAACGAAATTAAGACAATGCTCATGGGTGGGTCCGATGGTTCGCAATCTATTTTGCGTATATAGTGCAACGTATGACGTCCCCAGATAGCAGACAGACGTTGGCCCTATGTAGGACCAACGTCGTTTTTTGCCTACAGTCTACGTAGGCCCAATGTAAGTTGCCTACGTAGGCCCGACGTAGTTTTGCTCATCGGCCCTACGTAGGCCCGATAAATAGGCCCTACGTTGGCCCAATGTAGTTTGTGCCTACGTTGCCTATGCCTGACCTACATAGGTCGGATGTAACGTTCCTACGTAGGCCCGACGTAGTTCTTGTTATTAATTAGTCAAATGATTATCATTAATTAACAAGTCATCTAGACATTGAAACTGGGACAAAGATCAGTTCCATATCTACTTCTCTATTATGCTAAGAAAAAACACATCGCGCCTTTTCAAAATGTAATTTGAACTTACTCAATCTGGTATTTTCACTCAGCATCGTTAAATGGCGGCGTTTCCGGTGAGCGATATTGTGCTCAAAATCTATGATAGGCTTACAATGTAGTCCCTCCGTTGGACCGCCCAAGGCCAGCCTACGTAGGGTAAGAATCGTAGGACCTACATAGGGCCGACGTGCGAAAACCTATGCCTACAGTTCCTACATTGAGCCTACGGAGCCCTACGTAGGCCCTACGTATATCTGCTATCTGGGTCATTACCTGTTTTGGGCTCTAAACTTTATCGAGAAGACAAGTCGGATCAGCTTCAATCTTGATGGGACTATGGCTTGGGTGGGTTCGCCTCTTCATTGTAATCGACACATATTGGACAATGCGTGACGTCATAGGACGTCAAAATGTGAAAAATGCGTCATCATTGTAACTTCAGAACGAAAGGTCGGTTCAGCTTCAAACATGGTAGGATAATAATGCCTGGGTTTGCCCGACAGTTTCTGTTGTGTTTGGAGTATGAAGCGCAACGTATGACGTCATATGAAGGCATTGTTTGTTGTGGACACTAGACTTTGTTAACGGGAAAGTCAAATCGGATCACCTTCAATCTTGGGATTTTGCCTATGGGTGGAGGGAGTGGGGTGGGGGATCCGCCATTTGCTATTGTTTTTTACGTATATCGGACAACGGGTGACGTCATATGACGTGAAAAGGTGAAAAATGCATAATGATATTGAATGAGAAAGGAGACGTCGGATCAGCTTCAAACTCGGTGGGGCAATGTATTGGATGGATACGATGGTTCATATTATATTTGGGGAATATATGACGTCAAAACATGTCGTGGGCACTTTATATTGTTGACACGCTAACTCTTGAATGAACAAGCTTCAAACAGCTTTGGATCAGCCTCAAACTTGAGGATATGCCTTGGGTTGGACTGCTGGATGCTACTGATGACGGATATTGGACAGCGTATTGGACAGCATATTGGACAGCGTGTGACTCCATTACGGAATCGCATGCCAGAATTAGCCCTGAAACGGTAAACACACGTTTAGCGTTAGAATGTCAATAAATAAATGCATGATTTTATCGCTTCGCTCCTGTCGTATAATCCAGACAACTAGAAGTGAATATTTCATGATTGAGCCAGTGCTAGATCCATCCGAAGTCAACTCCCCTCCCCGTCCTCCCGTGAGAGTACGCACATATATCACCGGTATATAAACGGGCGGAGTCAACTCCCCTCCCCGTCCTCCCGTGAGAGTACGCACATATATCACCGGTATATAAACGGGCGGAGTCAACTCCCCTCCCCGTCCTCCCGTGAGAGTACGCACATGTATCACCGGTATATAAACGGGCGGAGTCAACTCCCCTCCCCGTCCTCCCGTGAGAGTACGCATATATATCACCGGTATATAAACGGGCGGAGTCAACTCCCCTCCCCGTCCTCCCGTGAGAGTACGCATATATATCACCGGTATATAAACGGGCGAAGTCAACTCCCCTCCCCGTCCTCCCGTGAGAGTACGCATATATATCACCGGTATACAAACGGGCGGAGTCAACTCCCCTCCCCGTCCTCCCGTGAGAGTACGCACATGTATCACCGGTATATAAACGGGCGGAGTCAACTCCCCTCCCCGTCCTCCCGTGAGAGTACGCATATATATCACCGGTATATAAACGGGCGGAGTCAACTACCCTCCCCGTCCTCCCGTGAGAGTACGCATATATATCACCGGTATATAAACGGGCGGAGTCAACTCCCCTCCCCGTCCTACCGTGAGAGTACGCACATGTATCACCGGTATATAAACGGGCGGAGTCAACTCCCCTCCCCGTCCTCCCGTGAGAGTACGCACATATATCACCGGTATATAAACGGGCGGAGTCAACTCCCCTCCCCGTCCTACCGTGAGAGTACGCACATGTATCACCGGTATATAAACGGGCGGAGTCAACTCCCCTCCCCGTCCTCCCTTGAGAGTACGCACATATATCACCGGTATACAAACGGGCGGAGTCAACTCCCCTCCCCGTCCTCCCGTGAGAGTACGCATATATATCACCGGTATACAAACGGGCGGAGTCAACTCCCCTCCCCGTCCTCCCGTGAGAGTACGCACATGTATCACCGGTATATAAACGGGCGGAGTCAACTCCCCTCCCCGTCCTCCCGTGAGAGTACGCATATATATCACCGGTATATAAATGGGCGGAGTCAACTCCCCTCCCCGTCCTCCCGTGAGAGTACGCACATATATCACCGGTATATAAACGGGCGGAGTCAACTCCCCTCCCCGTCCTCCCGTGAGAGTACGCATATATATCACCGGTATATAAACGGGCGGAGTCAACTACCCTCCCCGTCCTCCCTTGAGAGTACGCATATATATCACCGGTATATAAATGGGCGGAGTCAACTCCCCTCCCCGTCCTCCCGTGAGAGTACGCACATGTATCACCGGTATATAAACGGGCGGAGTCAACTCCCCTCCCCGTCCTCCCGTGAGAGTACGCATATATATCACCGGTATATAAACGGGCGGAGTCAACTCCCCTCCCCGTTCTCCCGTGAGAGTACGCATATATATCACCGGTATATAAATGGGCGGAGTCAACTCCCCTCCCCGTCCTCCCTTGAGAGTACGCACATATATCACCGGTATATAAACGGGCGGAGTCAACTCCCCTCCCCGTCCTCCCGTGAGAGTACGCACATATATCACCGGTATATAAATGGGCGGAGTCAACTCCCCTCCCCGTCCTCCCTTGAGAGTACGCATATATATCACCGGTATATAAATGGGCGGAGTCAACTCCCCTCCCCGTCCTCCCGTGAGAGTACGCATATATATCACCGGTATATAAATGGGCGGAGTCAACTCCCCTCCCCGTCCTCCCGTGAGAGTACGCATATATATCACCGGTATATAAATGGGCGGAGTCAACTACCCTCCCCGTCCTCCCGTGAGAGTACGCATATATATCACCGGTATATAAATGGGCGGAGTCAACTCCCCTCCCCGTCCTCCCGTGAGAGTACGCATATATATCACCGGTATATAAATGGGCGGAGTCAACTACCCTCCCCGTCCTCCCGTGAGAGTACGCATATATATCACCGGTATATAAATGGGCGGAGTCAACTACCCTCCCCGTCCTCCCGTGAGAGTACGCATATATATCACCGGTATATAAATGGGCGGAGTCAACTCCCCTCCCCGTCCTCCCGTGAGAGTACGCATATATATCACCGGTATATAAATGGGCGGAGTCAACTCCCCTCCCCGTCCTCCCGTGAGAGTACGCACATATATCACCGGTATATAAACGGGCGGAGTCAACTCCCCTCCCCGTCCTCCCGTGAGAGTACGCACATATATCACCGGTATATAAACGGGCGGAGTCAACTCCCCTCCCCGTCCTCCCGTGACAGTACGCATATATATATATATATATATATATATATATATATATATATATATATATATACCGAAGATATATATATATATATCTTCGGTATATATCACCAAGCCTTTCGGTAGATTTGCTGTGGCCCTGGATCAAGGAGATTATGGGAGTCAACCCCGTCCAGTTATAAGATTGTTGTGGACGCTTTGCCCTTCACGCGCGTTAAAAAAGGCCGCGATGACAAGTAATACACATCATTCGGTTTCAAGACAGCTTAACAAATAAAATGCAATTGAAATTACGCTTTTTCTACAGTGTGGAATTATCCTGTGCTTATTCGTTTAATTATACTGCAGTAAACAGTTTGTTAATCTGAACTAGCGTCGATGCCCGAAATCAATAAGATGAAACCGAATTGCGTTTTGATCGATATTAACATTGATCGGGGTTATTAAAAAATAAATAAATAAATAAACTTATTTATTTATTTTTTAATAACCCGTAATTCGGCTTAACCGGGTTCCGATCAATGAAGATCTGCTTTACATGGAGTAATTGCAATGGCACAATGTGAAGGAGCTGGGTTGGACACTTGGTTTGGGAAAAATACATTCATCAAAGCTAATCGGTCTTGAGTTTTATATTCACGAACCCAATGTCCGGGAGACATTATTAAGCCGAAATGGCAGCCAGTGGTAATACGTGTCTCGTCGATATGATGACAAACCAAATAGTGTGGGAGGGGGGCAGGTGGGGGGTGGGGGGAGGGGCGTCATCTCAAGGTTGGAAATGTTCTTGTTCTCGCAGGGCGCAATTTTTGAAAAATTTATCTAGCGCCTCACATGAAAAAAAAAAAAACAATAACAAAATGGTGCTTAAAATAATCAACAGTATTTACCTGAAAATGCTCAGAAAAAAGCTTAGTCGCCACTCGGGCGACCAACTCGAAAAAGTTGGTCGCCACGGGCGACCGGGCGACCGCGAAATCTCAACCCTATTCTCGTGCAGGTTTTTCCCCCAACTGTGTGATTCATTTGCCGTTATGATAGCAGTTGAGAAAAAAAAATGGTATATAGAGTTGTGGAGGGATGACATATGTGGGTCGTTCTTCTTTTTATGACGGGGCGGGGGTCGGCCTGGGTACACGTAAACAGGAATGTCCAGGGATATTGCGACCAGCGGAAAGGGTAAAACATGTTCTTAAAGACACAGGCCAGGTTTGGAGGCATCCTGGGCCCACTTTCTAGCAACTTGGGAAACGGACCGTGAAATAAAAGAGTCACGAGATTCACTTTGGACACTAATTAGAATATATTTCACCGGTTAGTATCAAATACCAAAATTTTCGATATCGGTCAACTTCGATATAAAGAACAACCAATAATCTGCTGTACATGTTTTTTTTTTTTTTTTTTGCAAAAAAAACGATAGTTTTGGGATGTTTAACTCAGTGAATGTTGGACAGCCTCTGAGAATGTTGGACAGCCTCTGAGAACAGCTAACTGCCGATGTTTGAGACGATTAGTTGAAATTTGAACGAGGATTCACATTTTGGAGAGATATTTTTCGTTGTTTAAGACCAAATGCCGAAAATTCCGATATCGATCGGTTTCGATATAAAGCACAGCAGATATTCTTCTGTACACGGTTGGCATCCTCCCACCCCCACGGCCTCCCCCGAAAGAATCAGTTAAAAATATCAGTAATATTCCACCAAGCAGCCCAGAAAACTTTATTTGATTTTTCCAAGTTGCTATTCAACCCGTAGGCCATGCCGTGCTTTGAGGCGTTGCTAGGATATCGTTGCGACGAAACAATCGAAAGTACTGACGTACTAAAATATATGTACAGTGGGATACGAAGAAATATAACAGTCCCGTAGCCAGCTTCTTATCCAGCTGAATACGCTACTATCATCATCAAAAATATTTTATACAGCAGACTTTTGGTTAAAAAAAAAGTCTTGGGGTTGATCGTGGTGGTGGTGGGGGGGGGGGGGGGGGTGTTGTGGAGGTGGACACATTTTACAGTCCTGAGTAGTTCGTCCGTCTTCCAGAAAGTTATTCATTGTTTGTAAACAGATAAAGATGCAAGTTGGCTTACACAGGTCCTTTTATGATCAGTGCAGCGTGTGTTTGGTAAAAATCCTGAAAACCTGGAGAAAAATAGACTCTGGCTACGCTATTCACCTGGGGCATCGATTAAGAGATCTGTGGATACCTGGATTTTGACAGCTGTTATATGTGGATTTCTGGTCATGTGATCTCAGCTTTGACCTATATATCACAAAAAACGAGCGAGAAAAAAAGTGTAAATATGCTTGGAGGATGAAACTTTGAAATTGGCTGCGGATGGGCCGCGTGTACTGAGTGTGCCCCTGCAGTTGTCCAGAACTATCTCACACCGTGGATCAGTGGATACAATTCACTTGGCGCGTCTTGTAAACTTAGGGGAAATGTTTTGACGCTGCTGATCTGTTTTGACGTGCGGTCGCTCTGAGTTGATTCCAAGACCTGGAAAAATTACAGAATAAACCCTGTCTTTGGGCTTCTCTCTCTCTCTCTCTCTCTCTCTCTTTTTTTTTTTTTTTCTCGCAAAGCATGTTTGCCGCCTGTTGTTGTAGCGTTAAATGTTATGTCTTTGCATTTTACCCCTTGGTCAATTCGACGGAAAGGATATTTGGCAGCCTGTGGGTGTTCATGTTGCTGATGCTTGGACAGATGGTCAACATCATTGCTGGAAGTAGTCACCATACCTTATGAAGGCCTTACTTTGTTTTTTTTTTCTCAAGTCAGGGGACAGCTCTCGACTAACGATCCATAATTAAATTTTCATGGAAATTTGGAGCAGAATGTTTGTTTTTTTTTTTAAATATTTGTTCTTTGTGAATTTTATTAAGGATAGGAAATGCTCTTAGTCGGAAGCAATCGGAAGTTGGGAATTTTCCAGTGGGCAGTTGCACTGTATCCATATAAGATACACGGCTTAATTTCTTAATTTCCATCAAAATTTTTTGGCATTTTTCCATGATAGTTGAACCACTCGAACATCGAGCTGTCTACGTCGATTTAACCACCTTCCGAGGTCAAACGTCTCTCTCGTATATTTACTTTTGGCAGATTTTTGCAGCAGCTCGTATTTACAGAAAAGGTATCACTATGTAATCTTTTGAAAAGGGAACGGTAAAGCCGTATACAAGTGAACGCGCACGACCGGTGTTTGGAATTTGATGAAAACAACAGTGCCTCTTTAAATTCCGTCTCATTTTCCATGAAATTTTAGCATTTCAGCTGGACACTTGTCCCAAGACATTCTGGTAGATTTCTGCAGTTGTCTGGACCACAGAAGATGAACTAAAACTAATCAGGCCACATCTCGAGACGATGGACGAAGAAAAAGTTGTTTACAATTACGAGGCCAATAAATAACTACTGTTGATGTGAAAGAAAACTTAAAGAAAAGGAAAACCCCATTTCAGTGAAACAAAACTACGAATCCGTATCCCTCCCAAGGAAATGTGAATGGGATGTTTATTCAACAGCGAATAGAAAGCAGGAAATACAAATATAACATGTTGACTTTGCCACCTCTTGTGGATGGTGTTCCAAATATGTATTTTTTAAGTTTAAGGGAAAAATTGAGAAATTTTCTCTCTCAGGGTCAATGACAATTTTAAATTTTTCCGTAATTTACTTGCACAAGAGCTTTTTGTTTGTTTATTTATTTTTATTTTTTGTTTTTATTTTGCCATGTGCAGGAATTTATTTGTTAAAATAGTGAGGTTGCATCCCCGGTGTGTAAACATCGAAACTCATGGCACACATGTAAGAAAGTAATGTGTGCTATATAAAGGAGAAGAAAAAAAAAAAGAATTTTGACAGGGCTTTCAGGGCTGTGCCGGCCTGTGATAGTGATTCACATGTGATATCTGCAGTGTTTTGGCACACATTCACACGTAATATCTGCCGTGTTGTGGCACACATTCACACGATATATCTGCAGCGTTGTGGCACACATTCACACGTAATATATGCAGCGTTGTAGCACACATTCACACGTAATATCTGCAGCGTTGTGGCACACATTCACACGTAATATCTGCAGCGTTGTGGCACACATTCACACGTAATATCTGCAGCGTTGTGGCACACATTCACACGTAATATCTGCAGCGTTGTGGCACACATTCACACGTAATATCTGCAGCGTTGAAGTACACATTCTCATGTAATATCTGCAGCGTTGTGGCACACATTCACACGTAATATATGAAGTGTTGTGGCACACATTCACACGTAATATCTGCAGCGTTGTGGCACACATTCTCATGTAATATCTGCAGCGTTGTGGCACACATTCACACGTAATATATGAAGTGTTGTGGCACACATTCACACGTAATATATGAAGTGTTGTGGCACACATTCACACGTAATATCTGCAGCGTTGTGGCACACATTCACACGTAATATCTGCAGCGTTGTGGCGCACATTCACACGTAATATATGCAGTGTTGTGGCACACATTCACACGTAATATCAGCAGTGTTGCGGCACACATTCACACGTAATATCTGCAGTATTGTAGCACACATTCACACTTAATAAATGTACTGTCCTGGCATAGATTCACACATAATACACATTTGCACCTGTTACCTGTATTTAATATATACAGTGACACATTCACATGTGATACCAGCCCCACACTGCCACAGACCTATATACTATTCTGGGCACAATTTCATGCGTAATATCTGTCAAAGTATGAGGTGCATGCACCATTAATGCTTCATGGGATTTGATGTACATTCCCTCTTTGTAGTTAAGAAAATTGTGATGAATTCAGAAGTTAGATCTGTCCAGGCGCTGACCCGTATTATTATGATATTCGTATGTAATAGCTATCTGGAATGTGATAAAATTCAGACATAAATCCTGCCGGATTGTAGCACATGGTCACACCTAATACCCACGGCTTTTATACCTTCATGCGTAAAACTGAACGGGCTGAGACTCGGATTCACACAAACCCACCGGGCTGTGACGGTTCATGCGTAATACCTAGCTGGCTGTGACTCCGATTCACACGTACCCACCGGGCTGTGACACAGATTCACACGTGACACGTGCCGGGCTGTGACTGAGATTCACACGTGACGCGTGCCGGGCTGTGACACAGATTCACACGTGACACGTACCGGGCTGTGACACAGATTCTCACGTGACACTTGCCGGCCTGTGACACAGATTCACACGTGACACGTGCCGGGCTGTGACTCCGATTCACACGTGACACGTGCCGGGTTGTGATTCCGATTCACACGTCATACCAACCTGGCTACGACTCATGTTCGTACGTAATACCTACCGGACAGTGACACGGATTCACACGTAACACCTACTGGGCCGTCAGACACGTCACACCAGCCGAACTGTAGAACACATTCACATGTACTACCACACGGACTGGTGAGTGCGTGAATGTGTAACACCAGCTATTAATTTTTTAAACTAAATGCTTGTCATGCTTTTGACGTGTGTTTTTTCCGTGACAAAAAGTGACAAAATTTAAAATTCCTGCAGAAGAATATGCGAGAAATGTGACACATCTATAAAAGATAATTGTAAATAGCCTGCTTGGTGCATCTGAGAGTCCCCCTTCAGTCTGCTAATTCACATTTGTAGAAATCTTGAGTCTATTTCGATATACATTTAAGTGGACTGTACCCTAGATATAAAATATTATGTTTATCAACAACCACGTACAATGTGGCACTGTGCTCCTTTCCATGTCCTCCTCTTTTAATTACCCACACACACCCCCGAGACGTTCGTGAGACTCTTCATTCAATTCTACAAACAAACAAATGAAAAGATGTGGTGCCTTTTTTTTTTTAGACTTTGCCCCACTTGTTTACATGTGAAGTTGGCTTTTAGTTATGCAATTTGTGAATGCTCGGTTGGGTTTGAAGGTTCGATTTTCAACTAAGATGCGCTGTAATGCGAGCTAATGATAGGCCTTTCCCAGCACTTACTACGCAGTAGCTGCACGCAGACACCCCCCTACCCCCTCCCTCCCACCCTCCATCTGCCTCCTCCCACCCCCTCCTACCTCCAATATGCGACTCATATCATCTCCTTATCAAGGGCCCGTTAACTGTGGTACAAGTATCCACCCCCAGACGACATGGGATACAAGGTGAATCTCAAGTGATATTAATTGACTCGAAAATTATGATGTTTTAAGGGTGTTCTGTAGCGGAATTAAAAGTCTTCGATTTTTGCAGAATTTGATCCGTTCATTTAAACTATGACCCAAGACATGTTTCTTAGTGTAAGTTTAAGAAAAAAATATACAAAAGCTCATCGTTTTGGTTTTATGGTTCATTAAAAATTTTGTGCGCTCGATTAATTTTCAACTTGCAATGTTATTGAGAAATTTAAGTTTTTAATCAAATTTTTAATTATCTTTAAAAACTCATTGATGTGTTACGTGGATGTTAAAATTCTGTCGCATGATGGGTGGCCCGCTCGGGCCATCTGAGGGGCCTAGAGGAGGTGTCTGGCGTAATAGGTGAGCCAACTCAGGTTCGAACCCGGACCTTTCAGTCATTAGCTTGCCCAGCTGTTCCATATACGACATATATTAATCTTCCAAGTGGTATTTCGTTGAATTATACTTCAAGGACTTAAGGACGTAAGCGATATTAAAATGTGCATTTGAAAAATTTGCTGAGAAATCAAATAAAGAAAATACGTAAAAAAAAGGTCTTTTGACACCACATTGCCAGAGCTCTTCAAGGAAACTTGATTTGAATCAACGTCCAGCCATTTATTTAGAACGCCACATGTTTCTGTTTGATTTTTACACATTGAGAGTCTGGTGAACGAAGAATTTCTTGACTTTTATTTCCGCATTCTACAGAGATCCTAAACACCAATACCACTTAATCCAACATCGGTTAATTCGATACACTGGTAAAATCGACATTTTTTTCTGTTGATCTAGGTTGATGGAATTCCATATTATAAGCATCGGTTAAACCGGCGTATGGCTTCATTCAACATTATTTTTCACCTCACTTAAATGGGGTTTTATGCGTATTTTGTTATATAAATCAGTTAAAACGTTGGATATTCGGGATATAGTAGAACTCTTATCCTGTGCCGTGGCGGGAGGCATGACCACTTATTCTGTGACGTGGCGGGAGGCATGACCACTTATTCTGTGACGTGGCGGGAGGCATGACCACTTATCCTGTGGCGTGGCGGGAGGCATGGCCACTTATCCTGTGACGTGGCGGGAGGCATGACCACTTATTCTGTGACGTGGCGGGAGGCATGACCACTTATCCTGTGGCGTGGCGGGAGGCATGGCCACTTATCCTGTGACGTGGCGGAAGGCATGACCACTTATCTCGTGACGTGGCGGGAGGCATGGCCACTTATTCTGTGACGTGGCGGGAGGCATTGCCACTTATCCTGTGACGTGGCGGGAGGCATGGCCACTTATCCCGTGACGTGGCGGGAGGCATGGCCACTTATTCTGTGACGTGGCCGAAGGCATTGCCACTTATCCTGTGACGTGGCGGGAGGCATGGCCACTTATCCTGTGACGTGGCGGAAGGCATGGCCACTTATCCTGTGACGTGGCGGAAGGCATGACCACTTATCCCGTGACGTGGCGGGAGGCATGGCCACTTATTCTGTGACGTGGTGGGAGGCATGGCCACTTATCCTGTGACGTGGCGGGAGGCCTGGCCACTTATTCTGTGACGTGGCGGGAGGCATGGCCACTTATCCTGTGACGTGGCGGGAGGCATTGCCACTTATCCTGTGACGTGGCGGGAGGCATAGCCACTTATTCTGTGACGTGGCGGGAGGCATGGCCACTTATCCTGTGACGTGGCGGGAGGCATGGCCACTTATCCTGTGACGTGGCGGAAGGCATGACCACTTATCCCGTGACGTGGCGGGAGGCATGACCACTTATTCTGTGACGTGGCGGGAGGCATGGCCACTTATCCTGTGACGTGGCGGGAGGCATGGCCACTTATCCCGTGACGTGGCGGGAGGCATGGCCACTTATTCTGTGACGTGGCGGGAGGCATTGCCACTTATCCTGTGACGTGGCGGGAGGCATGGCCACTTATCCTGTGACGTGGCGGGAGGCATGGCCACTTATTCTGTGACGTGGCGGGAGGCATGGCCACTTATCCTGTGACGTGGTGGGAGGCATGGCCACTTATCCTGTGACTTGGCGGGAGGCATGGCCACTTATCCTGTGACGTGGCGGAAGGCATGACCACTTATCCCGTGACGTGGCGGGAGGCATGGCCACTTATTCTGTGACGTGGCGGGAGGCATGGCCACTTATCCTGTGACGTGGCGGGAGGCCTGGCCACTTATTCTGTGACGTGGCGGGAGGCCTGGCCACTTATTCTGTGACGTGGCGGGAGGCATGGCCACTTATCCTGTGACGTGGCGGGAGGCATGGCCACTTATCCTGTGACGTGGCGGGAGGCATGACCACTTATCATAAGTTACTGCGTTTTCTTACGATACATTAATGGAACATTTCAGACATAGACTTCAAGGGGTATTTAGTATTACGTCGCGCCAAACATTTTGACAGAGCTCTACCTCATACCCGTCCCTAGACCATCCCCCCTCCCCCCCCCCCCGCCCCCGCCCCCCCCTCCCTTTATCTCATCCTCTTTGATAGATGTTCATGAACACTGTGAGTCTCATCAAGTGATGTTTAAAAAAAATATTCGCCATTCTTTCCAAGCGTATTGATGCCACACGAGGCTTTGGACGATTACGGCCGGCTCATTACGCTTGTATAACAATAATAAGGGGCGATAGACATCAAGCCACGGTTCACCTTTCCACTACATTTAGTCCCAGTTGAAACCGCCGAAATGTCTTTGTCGCTATCACATAGACTGCTGTTGAGAAACACCAAGCATTTATTACTTTGATTTTTAAAATGCTAGTTTAAATATATAAAAAAAAAGGGTTTGCAAATTCTTACAGCACGAGTTTCACAGTAAATAAATAATAAATAAATCGTCGTCATCATCATCGTCATCATCATCATCATCATCATCATCATCATCATCATCATCATCATCATCATCATCACCACTGACATCATCATTATCACCACCACCACCACCAAACATAGTAGTCTTCTTTTACAGAAAAAAAAAGAAAGAAAGAAAAGAAAAAGACCTTTGTCGACGTATATTCCATTTTTTACTGAATGTTGAACTTAACATAATGCTTCGACTGTTCGCAACCTTTTTGCCATTTTCTGTAACTATAAAACAGTTGTTTTATCGGTCCAACCAAAATTACACAAACTACATATAGCACATTTTATGCACTGAATAAAAAAAATGATAATATTTTCGATTCCAATTCTCGAATTCGATTAACCGTCGCTGGACCCGATTAAAACTGGACCTGTTCCCACCACTAACCACCACCACAACCACCACCATAATCATCATCATCATCATCATCATCATCATCTGCCACCACCACATCCTGTCCAACCACCATGACTCACACTCATACCCAACCGTTCAGTCAGTAGTCAAACAACGACCAAAGCATGTTAATAGAAAATAATACTAAAGAATCGAAGACGAAGCCTGGTTGCGCTACATTAAACAAAAATGCCATTGACAGCTCGGTTTGGTGAAGAAAAGCACATGCTTTTAAGGGAGACTTAATTAATAGCTAAGATTGGTTCAGTAAGGTTGTTTTCCATTTCTTAAGGTCGGCAACTAAAAAAAAAACAATTATTGTTTTATTTGTTTAAAATCCCCCTACAGTAGAACAAGTCTGTTTTGTAATTATAAAGGACATCTTTTCACGCAGTCTTGTTTCATGTGGTTGGTGAAGAAATTGGAGTTAGCCCCCACTTGTTTCCGTCGAAAAGATAATTTCTAACGTTTAATTTGCAAACCGAGGGCCCCTGGGTTAGGGTAGGGGGGGGGGGGGAGAGAGAAGGGGTGAGAAGAAGCGAAGAAAATCTTATGCGTTGTAATTTTCTTAGCCAAAGGTTTCTAACGTCAAGGAGGCACAGATATGTCTTGACTTCACACGCCAGAACTTTTATCTCTAATTGATCGTCTATGAATTTGTCAGAATTGTCCCGGCTGACAATAAATCTGTTTAAAAACTGTGAAAGACATAATTGTATTACACCCTCTAAAAATGTGTGGTTTTATTTCTCCAATTTCAAATCAGTCATAGATGAGGATCAGACTCCTGCGTTAAGTACGCTTAGTTCCTTAAACGCAAGAACAACATTTCAGTTTGGAAATGTCTGCCAATTTTCATTTTTACCCAGAGTTAAACTGGAGCCAAGATTTTATTAGGGTCCTGGAAAACGGCCGGATATTGTTTTCTTCTTTTAACTATTGCTAGCAGTAAAGATGGTTGTGGGATCCAGAAGTAAAATAATAGCAGCAAGCGGATGTGGAGAAAGGCATCCAGATGCCGGGTCAACTCGGCCCCGATTCCGGCTCACTCTCTCGCCCTGTACTTGTATCTACCGTTCATCTCACAGACATGTGCCGCGTTCACAAAACGCGTGTTTGTGTGTATGTGTGTGTGTGTGTGTTTTTCACCCACATATCTGTATGGATCACTGAACTGACACATATCCACAACACCTACAGCCGGGATGCTCCTACCCCTGAATTGTTCACGACAGCCAGTCAGTTTGGGTTGTTACTTTTACTATATTATCATCGCAGTTGTACTTTAATATATAGTTTTTCGGCAAAGATAACCAATGGAATTCCAACACTAAACTTGCATACGTGCCGATTTCTTGAACTAAAGACAAGGTGTCCAGTGTTTTAGGTCAGTCGCCATATGTTTGTAAGGAAATAAACTACTTCCACTGGTACGTTTTGCTATCATAATTTTTTTTTTTTTTTTTTGCATGTTTTTGTTGATTTATTCCGAATAAATAACTACACTTGTGGCGTAGAAAAGAATTCCCAGACAGCACGTCGGTCTGTTTCGTTCATGTCGGAAACATTCGTGGTGTTTGTTTTTCAAATTATTATATTATGGTGTGATTGCATTGTGTGTCTATAAGTATTTCGGGTCATCTGTCCTTAAAATTATGTCACACCGTGTGACCTAATTTTAAGGACAGATCACCTGAAATAGTTGAGTGAGACATTGATAAATGGAATTCCTCGCACGATAAGCTTCTACAGTAGGTGCATGCCAACTGGACCTCTGTGGAACTAAATAGTGGTCGAGATATCGAATATTCGAGTAATGGAATAGAAAAAAAATATGTAGAATTATAAATTCTTGGGGCGCTGATACTTCGAATTTTAACTTTAACATACTGTAATGTATTGGTATTGGGGGTGTGTAGGGTGTATTGTATAGTTATGCCTAAATAAAGAAACAGCTTCTATTACTACACCTTTGTCTCCTCCTTTGTTTGCTGTTATATGTAAAGTTAATTTCTTTATGTTTTGAACTAATTTATGTATATGCATATTTCCAGTCTATTGGGTATGAAGCCCATGTAACCCCTCCCCACCACATTTTGGAGTGGACGAAACTACTTTCTGTCACACAGACCCGAATTCTATCTGCAGGCCATGGGCGGGAGGATAGTGGGGGTGGGGGTGGGCGGTGTCTCCATACACGAGCCTGAGTCACTGAGTTTCAATCCCACATCACAGGGCTTTGTGTATGTTATTGTTCTAAGGTGCACAATGTGCTCATTTATGTTCAATATATAATGCAAAGCAAATTAATTTTTACGATGAGAAAACATCCACTCAAAATGAATATGCAGTTAAAATTCAAAACCTAACGTGGAGGTATTTGCAGGCTTCGAATTGATTTAAGAATTCAACATGCGCGTTTCAAATTAGCGTTATATTGGTGCATGTTTATACCCAATTTGTGGCTGAGTTAGATCTTATCTTCCCCTTGCATATTTGTCATGACATCTCTCTCTCTCCTTTTCTGTCAAAGGCCCCTGTATCAATTTGTTAAAAGTTACAGCATTGAACGTGTGACTTAATAAGGGTTTTTTTTTTTTTGAGGGGGGGGTGGGGGAGGGGGAAGCCTCCGCCACCACCCCTTCCCCCACCCCTAATGTAACCCAGCACCTCGCTCAAGATTCTGTATACGCATGTGCGTTAGGCTTGGGTGGTCTTCTCTTTGCTTTTTACCGCTAATTACTGGCATATTGACAGGAGAATCTCCCTGCCCCACCCCCTGTGTACCCCCCCCCCCCACCCCCTTTTCAGATGTCATACGGCGGGTCTTTAACTGTATTATCAAGGCAGCTGTCACTCTCGGGGAGAGAGGGAGGGAGGGGTAGTGGAGGAGGGACTTTCTTTGCAAGCGTTTGCGTGGAATGCATTCAAAGAAATGGAAACCTGCTTTCAATGACTTCACACACGAAAATGTGTTGTTAAAAGATTTATTCAAGATATTGTTTAATCTGTGGCCTAAAATTGTATTAGCAAAGTACGTTGAGGCTGAATCGTTTTCTTCACTTTTTAGTAAGCAGCTTGACGCGAACGAGATAGGGAAAGAAATAAAAAAAAGTAGCATTCCGATTTTTTACTCTTTCACTCTGAATTAAAACCTAGCGTACTTTTAATGGTATCTATGTGCAGATTTTCAGTCCTCTGACAATTTCAGCCAAGATATGGGAAAAATGGCCGTGTGTATTCTTGCCCGAATTTAACATGGTGAATTCTGACTTTCCCCAAGCCCCAGTTCCTAACAGAGCAGATTTGTGTATATCGAAGCAGAACTCGAATAAGTACAGTCGAACCTCTTTATAAGGACATAGGATATAACGACTGAATTATCTAGACCCATATAAGCCTTCGCCTGTTTAAAGCTACTGGTTATAAGGACACATCGGATGTATCAACATAATCTGTTGGTTCCAGCCATGTTACAACGACGGTGCAGTGTATGCTGAGGAATTTCTAGTTTTATGATACGTGTGCAAAACCAACCCTTTCTTTTCTGAATCCTTTTCTGCTATCAAGCTGACAGCTGTTTTCTTATGATATTTCCCAAAATTGCATTATTTGGTGCAAAAATAATCCATCAAAATATTACATTTAATTTTTTTTCAGTTTAATTGTTTCGGACTTGAATGCAGTTAAAATAGTTAGTAACTGTGAAAATATTGATTGAATACCGTTAAATTGACTTCAGACAGCTGTGAAATCACGTAATATTACGATGCTATTGGTGCTGAGCAATAAAATGAAAGTGAATAAACATATCAGTATTGTAGTTGTAACGCTATATCAATTGTGTTGAATCAATGTGCGGTATTATCGCCCATTTTCCCATGCCGTTTCTGTTATGATAACGTATGCATGAAGCACATAATTAGCGAGGTTAGTGTTCCGAGTTTACTTTAACAAAAGACATTAAATCTTAGCAAAATAAAGCTCCTTCGATGCCCTGGACTGTTCTCTATGTTAAACTGTTTGCTGAAACAGAAGCCATGATTGTTGGGGATGTCGCGCTTTTTGATATGAACCACGGAGAAACGTGGGAAAATCGCCGCTTTACACGAGTCAATTACTATACTCGAGCGGCTTAAATTATTCCGCGGGTCGCTAAAGGATTCGTACCAATACTGCTGCAAACTAGGAGAACTATGTGAAGTTTGAGGAAAAATTATGTTATCTCCGAGAACATTTTTATTGGCTGAAAGTCACTCGTTTCATGTGCGTATGTGTGTATATTTGTTTTGTGATATTTGTTTTAAACAATGAGCGGCTCAGTTATCATTGTCAAATGTAAAAGAACCTGCTTCAGACTCAAAGGTACTTAATTAAACTAAACAAAAAACAACCCCTCCCTACACCTCCCCACCCCCCAAAAAGAAAAAAAAAACAGAAAAGAATCATGATAAAGTAAATCAATAGAAAAATGTGCGTTAATAAGGGAAGTGAATATTGACAGGGATTGAATTCTCTGAAAAGTTGGAGAAAAGCCCTGTTGGGATATTAAATCGGTCTGATAATCAGGAAACAGTTCTGGTGGTTTCTTGAAACCTTCGAGTTACTGAATTATTTCAATATCAACATTCTGTATGTAGAATAACAACATGTCAAACAAATAAGAATTTAGGTAGATTTTTTTCTGGCATCAGTTACTGTAGTCAAAGTGACTCTCTCCCGCGAAAGTGCTGAAGCCGCAGTCACACTAGAAGTACGACGAACTCCCGACATCGAGAAAACCACCGCCGCCCAGACCCTGAAATCGGCAAAACATATGTATTGGGCGATTGCTTGCCGATTGGTTCTTCGCGATATGTGGAAATTCGTTCGGTGAGCGTTGCTATAAAACAGCGGACCACTGAGGAGATCTGTCTGTTACGTATAAACACAACGGTGGATATTTAAAAAAAGTAGTTGTGGTCTTTATGAGTATCATTTAAGCGGAATCTCCAGTGCGTCTACGGAGTGATGCGCAACAGACCGAACCGCCGCAGAGGTTGGCTTTTGCACAACAACGATCGGTTAAAGGGAAACGATCGCCGAAGGGTCGCCGGTCGCTCTCTGAGTGTAGAGGTTGGCTGTTGGGCATCAACGATCGGTTAAAGAGAAACGATCGCCGAGGATCGCCGGTCGCTGTCTGAGCTAGTGTTGTTGACTGTCGATATTCAGCTACATTTTGGCGAATTTTTTAATTTATTTTCGCCAGCTTGTCGCCAATTAGCTTGCTGGAGTTCATGAACCAAATACTGTTCAGCGATTGCTGGCAGCCACGGGAGACCAGTCCGAGGAGTCCAAGAACTACTGCCCATTGTGCAATCGATTCAAGACGACAAAAAGCTTCATCCCCCCCCCCTCCCACAGTGTGGTCGGCAAATGTGTTCAGTACAGCAGTGTTCAGTGCTCCACTTGTTAAACACTGACAACCTTTGACAACCAGCTACCGGCAAGAGGTTGTCGGAAGTCGGCCATCGGTTGTGTATCTTTTTTGCTCACAATGTCATCTAGCTTCTTATTTACTTATAGGGTGTTGAGTTATAATCCAAGAAGTCGAAGACTTGAATTCGTAGCAAAGTGTGCGAAAAGATTTAAAAACGAGTTGCTAAAATGAGCGCTGGCCAGATTTCACGAATGTCGCAGCGAGGAACAGGCGATAGGCAGAACCCTGGAGAATAACGTGATTTTCAATTGCTCATTTAGACAAATCCGATTTTCAGCGAAGTTTATAGACTTCATTAACCCTGATCCCATTTATCATATTTCATACTCGATGACAAAATTGTCCATTATGTGGGTTAACGATGATTTTAGGTGGAAACAAGTTTATATGTAACTGAAAATATACTAATTGCAATTTTGTTCATTCTTGGTTATTGGTTTGTCAAAGCATTTGCTTTTTCAAAGGTTTTTCCTAACACTTTTTCGGTGTGTTTTTATTTCTTTGCTACCGTCTTCCTGGTTTCTCAAGGTTGCCTTGGACGCTTATGCAGGAGACACGAATATTGTCACACAGGATAAAAACCTTGTGTGTTGCATATCGAAAATTCCTGAACTTGCTTGCGGTGCGCTTTGCCAAGACTTAACTGAGAGATAGTTACTATACTTACTTAAAGGCAACCACATTAGCATTAGAGGGGGGGAGCGGTAAATGGTCCCCTGGGCGGGCGGTTTGTGATATGTAACTGGAGACTGAGTTAGATTCGAAAGTAAGAGTTGATTTAAGGGGAGGTGACTGGCAACCCCTCCCTACACCTCCCCACCCCCCAAAAAGAAAAAAAAAACAGAAAAGAATCATGATAAAGTAAATCAATAGAAAAATGTGCGTTAATAAGGGAAGTGAATATTGACAGGGATTGAATTCTCTGAAAAGTTGGAGAAAAGCCCTGTTGGGATATTAAATCGGTCTGATAATCAGGAAACAGTTCTGGTGGTTTCTTGAAACCTTCGAGTTACTGAATTATTTCAATATCAACATTCTGTATGTAGAATAACAACATGTCAAACAAATAAGAATTTAGGTAGATTTTTTTCTGGCATCAGTTACTGTAGTCAAAGTGACTCTCTCCCGCGAAAGTGCTGAAGCCGCAGTCACACTAGAAGTACGACGAACTCCCGACATCGAGAAAACCACCGCCGCCCAGACCCTGAAATCGGCAAAACATATGTATTGGGCGATTGCTTGCCGATTGGTTCTTCGCGATATGTGGAAATTCGTTCGGTGAGCGTTGCTATAAAACAGCGGACCACTGAGGAGATCTGTCTGTTACGTATAAACACAACGGTGGATATTTAAAAAAAGTAGTTGTGGTCTTTATGAGTATCATTTAAGCGGAATCTCCAGTGCGTCTACGGAGTGATGCGCAACAGACCGAACCGCCGCAGAGGTTGGCTTTTGCACAACAACGATCGGTTAAAGGGAAACGATCGCCGAAGGGTCGCCGGTCGCTCTCTGAGTGTAGAGGTTGGCTGTTGGGCATCAACGATCGGTTAAAGAGAAACGATCGCCGAGGATCGCCGGTCGCTGTCTGAGCTAGTGTTGTTGACTGTCGATATTCAGCTACATTTTGGCGAATTTTTTAATTTATTTTCGCCAGCTTGTCGCCAATTAGCTTGCTGGAGTTCATGAACCAAATACTGTTCAGCGATTGCTGGCAGCCACGGGAGACCAGTCCGAGGAGTCCAAGAACTACTGCCCATTGTGCAATCGATTCAAGACGACAAAAAGCTTCATCCCCCCCCCCTCCCACAGTGTGGTCGGCAAATGTGTTCAGTACAGCAGTGTTCAGTGCTCCACTTGTTAAACACTGACAACCTTTGACAACCAGCTACCGGCAAGAGGTTGTCGGAAGTCGGCCATCGGTTGTGTATCTTTTTTGCTCACAATGTCATCTAGCTTCTTATTTACTTATAGGGTGTTGAGTTATAATCCAAGAAGTCGAAGACTTGAATTCGTAGCAAAGTGTGCGAAAAGATTTAAAAACGAGTTGCTAAAATGAGCGCTGGCCAGATTTCACGAATGTCGCAGCGAGGAACAGGCGATAGGCAGAACCCTGGAGAATAACGTGATTTTCAATTGCTCATTTAGACAAATCCGATTTTCAGCGAAGTTTATAGACTTCATTAACCCTGATCCCATTTATCATATTTCATACTCGATGACAAAATTGTCCATTATGTGGGTTAACGATGATTTTAGGTGGAAACAAGTTTATATGTAACTGAAAATATACTAATTGCAATTTTGTTCATTCTTGGTTATTGGTTTGTCAAAGCATTTGCTTTTTCAAAGGTTTTTCCTAACACTTTTTCGGTGTGTTTTTATTTCTTTGCTACCGTCTTCCTGGTTTCTCAAGGTTGCCTTGGACGCTTATGCAGGAGACACGAATATTGTCACACAGGATAAAAACCTTGTGTGTTGCATATCGAAAATTCCTGAACTTGCTTGCGGTGCGCTTTGCCAAGACTTAACTGAGAGATAGTTACTATACTTACTTAAAGGCAACCACATTAGCATTAGAGGGGGGGAGCGGTAAATGGTCCCCTGGGCGGGCGGTTTGTGATATGTAACTGGAGACTGAGTTAGATTCGAAAGTAAGAGTTGATTTAAGGGGAGGTGACTGGCAGTTATATTGTGGGGGAGCTTGTGAAAGGAGGTAATTGACGTTGGAAGGAAGTAAGAAATTCCTTGATATATTTAAGTAGTTCTTAACCCCCCTCCCCCCCGACTTTCCCGTAAACAACCCTGTCCCGATTTGGTACAATGTCCCTGGACATTCTTGGTTCCTAATGAAATGAAAAAAAAATATGTTATGTCATTTAAAACAAATCCAACTCGGAATATATACTTAAAACTAAATTGTGAATTGGTGATCAATTTTCTGTGTTTGCAGGTTTGATCTCGTATACAGAATATTTGTTCCTGCTGTGTGTCCTGACAAGTAAGTGAAGTAAGGCCGGGAAAAGTGTAACCTTGTTTCTTATCCCTGACCGGTTACTCCAATCCCCCCAAATAAAAATAAATAAAAAAAAATAGCCGTGATTAAAAAGACCAATCAGAAGGCAGGATGCTAGAATACAAATATTTATATTGAGAAAAGCGGGATCGAGATGGCCGAAAACATGTATCGAAAAATTTGGTTGTTCATTCTTGCATTTACTTAATAGAAGGGAGTAGGTGTCAGAAATGTAAAGGTCAGATCACCATGCGAAACAAAGCTGTTAAAAAACACCATATATGTGATAGATGTATAATTATGGTGTTTGTGAGAGGCTTGACATTTGAATGGTTTACGTGTGGCCACTGGATTATATTGATATTGTATTTTATGCTGCACCTTTCCTGCCCTCAAAACAAATAAATAAATAAAAAACAACTCACCTAGCTGAGAGTACCTGTGGCGAATGGTATTCAAGTATCTGCTTTAAATTTATACTAAGTGCTTGTATCCTTGTCTCTTTGCTTCATAAATAAAAGTTTTTTTGAAATGTTACTGCAGTTAAAATGACGTAAAATAAACTCCAAAAGCCCTTAAATTAGTAATGTTCAAAGACCTAGCGCAGATTCTCGAGTGCCTTTAATTTAGTTTATATTGTATTAAGAAAGGTTTATAGATCTTTTATGTGATGTACCTTTTCAGTGTTTTGACTATAACTTCCATGCCATGTTTAATTGAATAAATTGATTACGTAATATCTAGTGGTGCGGCAGCTATTATTTCCTGTTTAAAGAGATGGTGACTAAATTGGCCCGCTATTGGCCCGCTACGATTGAGTAATAAGCTGACGTCAGCGATATGATTGCGCATAATACTCCGTATAATTTTTGTTGACAAAAGGAGTACGGTCTTGCCTGTCTGTTGCGACCTCGTCTGTTTGTCTGGATGTGGTTTTTTTTTTTTTGCCATTTTTGTTGACAATTCTATATAAGTGAACGTTGTGTAAGAACCTGATATTGTAACAGCATCTGTGTATTCGAATAACTTAGGTCAAACCCGTACTCAAAATAAATGACTTGATCATTTGTTGAAAATACGAGTTTGAGCTGTGCTACAACAAAAACTCTACCCAGTGCAAGATCTTTTTGTGTGGAAAGGGGAGGGGTTGTTTGTTTGTTTGTGTAATTCAAATTTGTGAAATAGAGTACTTCAAACACATTTGGTGAGAGACAAAATGTTACCATCTTCTTAGGTGAACTTTACTTAGTTTGAAGTGAACTCCGTGCTGGCGCAAAGTGAGCATGAGCCTGGACTAATTTTCAGCTCAAGTTTATTATATAAGCATATCAAATTAACTGGTTCAAATTTTAAGTTTGAACGCGAGTTTGATTTCGAGTCACATCACTGAATACGGGCGCAGGACTGACAGGCTATACCGGAAGAAGACCAGTAAGAAGACCAGTGTAGGGAGACTCATATATAACGTGAAACAGGTTGTCGCACCGCCAACACAATGAGGCACACGACCGATAGAATCAAACGGCTCTCCCGACCACATATGAAAAAATATTGCATATAGATTGAATAAAAAATTATGGCAATATTCAAATTATGCGAGTCATTGCTTCCTGCGAATTTCCCAGCAGGCAATATACCGTAATTAGAATTTTTTTAGCATAAATTACACAGATGATTGGCTAATTGATTGTTTTTCTTTTGTACGTTTGTATTGTAGAGCCGCAGTCTGGATTTCGGATCGCTTTTAATATGTTCGACACGGACGGCAACCAACGGGTTGACAAAAAAGAATTTCTTGTGGTGAGATGTGATTTTGTTACTAAAGTGGGGGAGGGGGTAGAAATTCGGATAAAACGAGGAAAAGTAAAATTTAAAAAAAAAAAAAAAAAAAAATTATGCTACATCATTTTAAAGATATATAACAAGATTTAATTTCGTTTTTGGTTAACGGTTGCGCGTATATCAGGTAATGACAATAATGTATACCTTTGTCTTGCATGTCACCAATAGTTAGTTTTCGACAGTTTTTGACATCGCCTGTTTTCGTTTTGGTGCTGCAACCCTTTTTAACTGCTTTCAGGGATGCTTCTATTAAATGTTTAAGTACGATTAGGCGAGGGGGAAAATGAACTTGTTTTGTAATGCTCTAGCAGGGTCACTAAAAATCACGAATGAGATAAAAGAGGCGACTTATCTCGATGGACAAAAAATGCGAATTGAATACAAAAAATTAGAATGGTCTGTTTGAAAAAAAAAACTGAAAGAGGTGACGAAATTAGTCAGAATTGGGCGCTTTTTACCCCCGAAAACTATGAACTTACAAAGTGGCAATGTCTCAAAAAAATTATATAAACTGTTATGTGATATATACATTTAATCAAACATTGAAACATACTTTGGAAAGAAAACCAGGAACTAATGCCTCGAGCCAACAACATTTTTCAAAGTAGAAAGATTCACATTTTTGGTTTTACGTGCCAGCCATAGTGCCATAGTGCCAGCCACCGTGCCATAGTGCCATAGTGCCAGCCATAGTGCCATGCTCCACATCAAGTGTGATTTCAAACAAAGATTTGCTGCGGTGACAGTCATGACTTCCTGCAGCTGAATGTGCTTATGACATAAAAAAAGTATTGTTTGAAGGCATAAGAATGTCCAAGTATCGCGTGAATGCGTGTTTTTATTTATTTATTTATTACGCGACATTCCAAATACGCTGTGATTCTATGTATACAGGTTTTGTAAGCTCGATCAAGTCATTATTCCCCGTGAAACGGAGGGATATAGTTATGAGCTGGTCCGTCCGTCTGTCTGTCCGCATAAAGTACTAAGTTTTGTCCGGCCGACTTCTCATAGAAAGGTATGTCATAGGAACCTGAAACCTTACGTGATGAAAATATATATATTGAAGATTTGCAACGTAGGATTATTGTCAAAATCGGCCAAAAATTAACGTTGTGGGAAATTGTCAAAAATGGTGAATTTTTGGCTTGAACTTGAGCGATGTTTTGTCCGGCCGACTTCTCATAGAAGTGATTGTCATACGAACTTGAAACCTTGCATGGTGAATATATATATATATATATATATATATATATATATATATATATATATATATATATATATATATATATATATATATATATATATATATATATATATACTGAAGATGTGCAACGTGGCATTATTGTCAAAATCGGCCAAAAATTGACGTCATGGGAAATTGTCAAAAAGGGTGAATTTTTTGCTTGAAATTAGCCATGAGACGATGTTTTGTCCGGCCGACTTCTCATAGAAGTGATTGTCGTAGGAAACCTTGCATCGTGAATATATATATATATATATACTGAAGATGTGCAACGTGGTATCATTGTCAAAATTGGGAAAAAATTGACGTCGTGGTGTACCCGGTCAGCTACTACTTTAAGCGCAAATCATCGAATATTAAACACTGGATTGTGAAAATATATAAATTAAAGTTATTTTGAAAATCTGCCAAAAATTCACGGGAGGAAAGCTGTCAAAAATGGTTAATTTTCACCTGTAGCTTTTTCATGCATTTTAGTTTTACTGCTTCACGGGGGATCCTGCCTTACTGAGGCTCTAGTTATGAGAAGCGACACAAATTTGCGTCTTGTTATTTATTTATTGATGTTTATTTTTTTCAGTATATGAAGTGACTTTCTTTATTTTATTACTTTGTTAATCTTAAAAAAGGGTTCTTTTTTTAGGAAACAAATCCGCGAAAATGGTGAACACAAAAATATCATCAGTGATTTCTTTTCGTATTTTCTTTATTTTATTTAAAAAAGGTACAAAGAATAGGATGAGTAACGACTAAAGACGAATATGTCAATTATTGAATGACTGTCTGCAATAAATATTGATAATTATTTCTGTTATTTCTCTGTTTGAAGGATAATGAGACATCACATCTGTTGCGATACGTGACTAAGGGCTTCTTGATGCTATCATAAGCAAGCCAGTCACTGTTTAATTTTAGATTGTTGATTGAATCTATTTTCAGGTGACGTCATATTAAATGTTTTTCTATGTTGTTCATACTATCTGTTAAAAGGGGGTGAAATAAGTCAGTTGCATAGCCTTTTTTAAGTGATGATTATAATTGCGATTTAACTTGCGAAGTAAATTCTAACTCCGATTTAAATGCGATCTTCATGAATAAATATATTTAACATTTTAAAAAACTGTTTTGGGCAAGATCAGAATAATGTGCATTTAACCGATTATGAATTTTATATCGCTTGTATGTGTGACATTGATTGTGTATTTATTCGCCATCGATCGGTTCCCAGATCCATATTTTCAATCCCGGCATTCGGAGCGAAACCCAGTCACAGTGAGACTGATCCAGATAGTTCATAAATATGTATTCTAAAAGTTAGAAAGGTCGATTTTTGGTGATAGTATGTATTGATTGGCAGCACATACTTAATCAAATCAGAAGCTTACGTCAGCGTCTTAAGCATGGCACTTGACATATTTATTCTGGCTGATGTAATCTGATATCCATAAATAGACGCGTCTTTATGTCACTGTCAGCGTTCTTTAGTGGTTCATTATTCCATGCAGTTTGTCCCCCCCCCCCCTCCCCTGGAACACATCTTTTGGTCTTGTCAACTGTTATTTCTCCCAAATTTCAGCCCTGTTTAGGGAACACCTCTGGGTGGTGAACAATTTCGTTCCTTATATGGAGGTTTTATTGTATATATATGATCATATAAAATAATGGTGGAACCCACAAGTAAAAGATTCCATTGTGAAGCCGACCTGGAGACTCAGGAGTTTAGTTTTAGTTGTTTGGTAGAAATGTTACATGAGTTCAAAAGGTTAACACCGTGGTCGCGTCGTTGTGGGTGGGTCAAATAGGTCTGTGTCTCGTGCCACTCCAGTTTGGCCGGGTGCCACTCGGGTTTGGCCGAGTGCCAGTCGGGTTTAACCGCATTTGCCGGCCCAAAACGTGATCCGTGTGAATTGTTTAATCTCTACTGATAAGCACTGCTGACATGTCACCAACCATCGAAGGACCAGATAACAAGTTATTTACGATCATTGCCTGCCGACCATTGAGGCAAACACTCAGATGCCTAAAATAGAAGATAAAAACGATATGCTGAATTGCAAAAAATAACACATTCCCAAATGAAAACATCGGAAACAGACAAAACGAAAATGTGTTCAACCGGAGAGCAAACTTTATTGCGTTCGATTCCCGTTCCAACAATGGTGAAGGCAAACTGCTGTGGGTAGAAATTTGAGGAAGTTATTCCATACTTCTCTAATTTCCATTTGTAATATTGGATTTACCCTCTGTTTAAGAATAAAGTCACTTTATACAATAAAAAGTGGATCCAAAATGATTCAAGTGTTTTGAATTAGCGTTGTGTCGTAGGTTGTCACGTGTTTGTTCCTTTCTCCACGGTCCCGTCTATTATCGCTGACTTGATGTGCTTGTGTGGCGTTCCTTACTGCACGGTCCCGTCTATTATCGCTGACTCGATGTGCTTGTGTGGCGTTCCTTTCTCCACGGTTCCGTCTATTATCGCTGACTTGATGTGCTTGTGTGGCGTTCCTTTCTGCACGGTTCCGTCTATTATCGCTGACTCGATGTGCTTGTGTGGCGTTCCTTTCTCCACGGTCCCGTCTATTATCGCTGACTTGATGTGCTTGTGTTTCGTTCCTTTCTGCACGGTTCCGTGCATTATCGCTGACTCGATGTGCTTGTGTGGCGTTCCTTTCTCCACGGTCCCGTCTGTTATCGCTGACTCGATGTGCTTGGGTGGCGTTCCTTTCTGCACGGTCCCGTCTGTTATCGCTGCCTTGATGTGCTTGTGTGGCGTTCCTTTCTCCACGGCCCCGCCTATTATCGCTGACTCGATGTGCTTGTGTGGCGTTCCTTTCTGCACGGTTCCATCTATTATCGCTGACTCGATGTGCTTGTGTGCCGTTCCTTTCTGCACGGTTCCGTCTATTATCGCTGACTTGATGTGCTGGTGTGGCGTTCCTTTCTCCACGGTCCCGCCTATTATCGCTGACTCGATGTGCTTGTGTGGTGTTCCTTTCTGCACGGTTCCGTCTATTATCGCTGACTTGATGTGCTGGTGTGGCGTTCCTTTCTCCACGGTCCCGCCTATTATCGCTGTCTCGCTTTGCTTGTGTGGTGTTCGATAAATTGAAAGCGGCAGACAACGCGTGCCTGAATGATCTGGCGGTCGATGGTGGAATAAGGCATTAACCGTCAGCAGTAACAACGCGTGCCTGAATGATCTGGCGGTCGGTGGTGGAACAAGGCATAAACCGTCAGCAGTAACATCGCGTGCCTGAATGATCTGGCGGTCGATGCTTGAATAAGGCATAAACCGTCAGCAGTAACATCGCGTGCCTGAATGATCTGGCGGTCGATGGTGGAATAAGGCATAAACCGTCAGCAGTAACAACGCGTGCCTGAATGATCTGGCGGTCGATGGTGGAATAAGGCATAAACCGTCAGCAGTAACAACGCGTGCCTGGAGGAGCTGATGGTTGGCGCGGCAACATCGCGCGGCTGGATGATCTGGTGGTAGTCGCAGGAACCACACGCATGTGGATGATCTGGTGGTAGTCGCAGGAACAACACGTGTGTGATCTGGTGGTAGTCGTAGGAACAACACGTGTGTGGATGATCTGGTGGTTGGCTGTATCTGGATGATATGACCTGCATAGATTTATGGGCGTACTTTGATGCTCTGTTCACCGGCAGAGGGGCATGCATCAGCGTGCCTGGATGCTGTGGTGGTGGGCTCGGCTTTCTTCCACGTACCTGGATAATGCTAGATGGTTAGCTCGACCCTAGTGACGTGCCTGGATGGTTAGGCAGCGGTGTTCGAAGTAAAAACCCGCTGACTGTGGCACTGTAAGACGATCCCACAATGCCTTCTCTTTTACCAAAAATCCTACCCATGTTTGTTTTACTTAACCCGGGTGTAGAAATTACCAACCTTAACTAAGCTACTCGACAACGAAAGGTGTTCTGTTTATTTAGGCAAGAACAGATAGTCATTGTTCATCGCACGTACATTATGTAATTGATATATCATTATTGTTCATTCGAAACCAAAACAAGATTCAAAAACACTAGAAAATGCTACTTGGCTTTTTGCCCTCAAAGTTCAAACCGGGGGTATTTAGTACAACTATATGATGGTAAGATTTGATTATAGCTTTTCAATGTCAGATAGGATTTCGCCAATTTTTCCATTAAGTGACTGGTGTTTTGCGCATTCGCTGTCAGCCTGCTTCTAAACCAGTCATTGTCAGTCTCGGATGACTTCGAAACTTTTGTCAAATTTATTACTGGTTACCATTCGCAATTGGGGTGGGGGGGGGGGGGTGGACGGGATTGGGAGGGGAGGTGGTGGGGATAGTGGTTAGCGTTTGCATTCCTAATCATTACAAAAATTTTAGTCTAAAAAGCGTGTGTTTTTTATGATTTTTTTTTCGTGTGTGAACGAAAAAAGCCCTAAGTTGTATTACCTTAACTGGTGTTGACATCGCCAGGTAAATATGTAAATCCAAAGAGGGGCCTCGCCCAGGGTGGTGCGTCCTACAAATCCGGCGCAGCGATTACCATAGCAACCACACAGATTTTCTGGTTCACCTGTGGTTCACTGGGTTCCACAAACACAGTTACCCCCTCCTCCCCTCCCCCCCCCCTTCCTCCCCTCCCCTTCCCTCCTCCCCTCCCCTCACCGTTTGTGAGCTTCGCTGTCTTCTAATTGATGTTTTTACTCGTTTGAAATACAGAGTTGATTACAGGGCACCTTAATTACTATGTAATGTATGACGTATAATACGCAATGTAAAATTAATTCATCTTCACATCCTTAGATGTGCTTTAGAATAGCAGAACGCTGTTTTTTTTTGTTTTGTTTTTTTTTTTTGTTTTTTTTTTTTTGACACGGCGGATGAAATTCTACACCGCTTTAGAAGCAGGAGTTTTGATACACGAGAAAGGGGTGTTCGCTTCGACAGTCGTAGTATTGCCGTACCTTTTAGCAAGTGTGACTTCGTCTTTGACTCCTGCACAGTTACTGTTTCTTTGTTATCAGATTTACAAAAACCCCTTTTCTGGTGCCAACTTTAGCCTTGTCTTTTAGAGCAGGATTCTTTGAATATTTATATTGTCCAAAGAGGAACTTTTTTGGATCCACAAGAATGATTTTTAAGGTCTTCAAATACTTACTCTTATTGTCATCCGCAAACTGCAGACGATTTGTTTGTGTTAAGATGATTCCTTTTTGCCTTGAATCGGGGTGTTCATGTAATGCAGTTCAGTGGTTTCTTAGTTTTGCCAGATCGACGGGAAATTAGAATGACGCTTAAGGGGGTTGGGGGAGGGTGGGGGGTAGTTGCGGACCTTTCTATTGTCGTGGCATCACGCTTGTATTCATCCGGTTTCCTTCAAGGACATTGACTGGGCCAGGCCCGCCGGCCAAGCGCATGGACCAGGCCGGGCCAGACAGATTGGTGGGCCGGATTAGTTGAGGACCCAGTCGTGAGTGTTAGGGTGTGTTCCACTAAGGCACAGACCGGGCCGGGCCAGACAGATTGGAGGCCGGATTAGCTGAGGACCCAGTCGTGAGTGGTAGGATGTGTTCCACTAAGGCATAGACCGGACCGTCCCAGATAGAGTGTAAGCAGTACAGGACTATAGGATATTGCTTAACATTTATTTGGAATTACAAATTAACTGTTAAATCATTTGTAACCGATCATTAAGGAAAATACTGACATGCTCAGTTTATGAGTAAAAATGATATACTAAATTAAACAAGAAAGGAAAACATTCCCATTCGTAACATCGCAAGCAGTCACGAAAAGAGGCACGAAGTATACCAAGCCCGTGACTACCAAATGTGCCACACGGCCATGGGGGTGGCAGTTAGCTCAGTTGGTTAGAGCGTTAGTCTGGTAATCCTTGGTCGAGTTCGACTCCGGCTCGGGCTGTTAAGAGTCGATTGACGTTCGCTCAAATTGCCTTGGCTAAGCGAATGCAGTGGGTTAGATCACCTATCACGGAATTCAAAATTAACGCCCACTGAGGCTTTCGGCCATCCTTTAAAAAAAAATGATGTGCTCGTGCATTTTCCTGGAGCGGTCCGTATTTAGTCCTGGCCCGTGGACCACGGAGCCCAGTCTTAGACAGTACCCTGTGTCCAGGCCGTGCAAGCTCTTGTACAGTGCAGCCATCGCAAGAGGCACACACGAAGGGCTTCCTAAAGTATAACAGCTCCGTCGTGCTCATTTCACACAGTGTCTTTTTTGTTCTCATTGACTGACTTTGAAAGTGTTCGGTGTCACTTCGATTCGCTTGTCACTGGACGATGCGCGTACATCCAGTTCGTGCAGATATACCATGGCTTTTGTGCCCTGCAGGACTGCTTTAGGGACTCTCAAACGGACGTTCATGATGCCTATTTCAATTTTAATATGCAGTCGTTCTGGTAAAAGAAACTTGTGTGTCCAACGCGCATGGTATTTCTCTTGCGGGCACTTGACGTTCGTTACGCACTGCCGTGAACCTGTGTCGAAATTTTGGCGGGAAATTATGATCACTGCCAGTGGGTTAACTTGCCTTAAAAATAAGTAAAAATACTTAACTAAAATTGATCAAGATTTATATCGCAGGTACAGGTATGTGCGTTCCTGTTCAAATGACACACCTCTACTTTAACAGGTGTTTTTGTGTGTCTGGCAGAGGTGCACGCCTAAAGTAATCCGAGAATAATTTTGATATTCTACCTACATGTGTAATTAATTCGTTGGCTAGGTGCAGTCACCCCCCTACCCCCCCCCCCCCCCCCCGCCCCTTACCCCACTCCCTCTTTCCTTGAAGGTTTTGATGTATCTCTCAGATTGGCAATTTATCGCATATTTTCGGTTAATGACAGGCTATAAAGTCATATTTTCCAGTGCAATATTATTTTGTAAAACTTATTAATTATAGTAATAATTACACTTTATGTTTTGTATTGACGTCATATTTTCTTTATCATTCAGCCGATGTTAAAAGTCTTCTTGGAAACATCTGAATCCTGGAGTTTTTCACTCTTAAAAAGTAAACAATATAGAATATTCCTAAAACTTTACAGTATTTCTTTTGAGAGTATAAAATATGCGGTTTATCTGAGAAGGCAATTGAAAGCACGTATTCGTTGTGCACATCTGAAAGATCCCTGAACTCAAGCATTTGTTGTGTATATCTGAGAAGATCCCTGAACTCAAGCATTCGTTGTGTTTGTGTATCTGAAAAGATCCCTGAAATCACACATTCTTCTTTTGTATCTCAGAAGATCCTTCAAATCGCATAGTCGGTGTGTGTATCTGAGAAGATCCCTGAAATCACACAGTGGGTGTGTATATCTGAGAAGATCCCTGAAATCACACAATGGGCGTGCAGATCTGAGAAGATCCCTGACATCACGCAATGGGTGTGTATATCTGACAAGATCCCTGAAATCATACAATGGGTGTGTATATCTGAGAAGATCCCTGAAATCACACAATGGGTGTGTATATCTGAGAAGATCCCTAAAATCACGCATTCGTTGGGTATATCTGAGACATCAGAATCGGTTGAAATCTCGCTGTTATAAAACAGCTGACCTCTGACGGGATTTGTCATGTATAAACACAGAGCGGATGGATATTTTTAAAAGTAGTTTCACTCTTTTATGAGTATGTTGTTTTTGCGGAATCCCCAGTGGATCTGCGGAGTAAAATGGTATAACGCACAACAGAACTTATTTTAAGATGTAGTTCCTCAATTTTATGAGTGCTATTTGCGCGGAATCACCAGCGGGTTTGCGGAGTGAAAAGGTGCAGTACACAACAGACCGAACCGCCGAAGAGGTTGGCTGTGGAACAACAACGTTGGAATCTATGGAATTTTCTTGGAACTACTATTGTGTTTCTGAGTTTACGTTAAGTTTCCATGAAAATTTTTACGATCTAAAAGCTACGAATTTAAAATCCTACCCCTCCTTAGTCTTTGAGGGTAGAAAATTCAGTGTCTGTTTATTTAATTCTAACCTGGACACTACTCGTTACCACTTGAGGGGAGGACTGGTTTCCTGACTTTTAGGGGCTAAACGTCTGCATGTCCTGTTTACATCACGGATGTTTACAATTAGCAAGTGCGAAAGTGAAACGTAAACGAAGGGGTATAGATACTCTTAACAAATGCACTAGCAGGTCATAGTTCAGTCCACATTCTGTAATTAAAATAGCTTAAAACCGTCGTCTCATCCAGGCTGGATCGATGCATTAGTCTGATGTGCTTGTACTCGGGGATTACGAGGGTAACTGGTACCTCTAGATGTCAGCCATGTTCTACTATGTATAACCTTGGTTGAAGAAACGGATGTCCCACGGACACGATAGCGTCTCTGTCGCTCCATGCGAACGGAAGACCGGTGGTATGGACCGTGTAAGCTAGAGAGAGAGAGGCATTAAACAAAGGTGGAACACCGGGCATTTTGCATAAAGAAAATCTTTGTTTCTTATTCTCCGGCCCTGGTCATTTGAATCGGCCGGTCTGTTCAGTTAGAAAAGTAGATGGGAAACAAAACTCTTCTTCTTTACATCAAGACTTCTTTAACACTAAATGGCAACATATTTTGTTTCTGCGAAACGAAACTTTTAAGACCTGATTCAAAGGCCTCAAGTCAGCGTTTAATTTCGAGGTCGGGGTCTTTCTGTAATTGTTGAGAAGATAATTCCAGGGAATTCCGTTAACATTAGCGACTGTTGACCTAGACGCTTACGTATGACATTCTAGTCGTCAGTCGTTACTGTGTCAATTGGGTTACTCGTCACAACTTTCAGACTGCTCGACAAAACTTGATAAATGCATATTTTTATCGTACCAAACAGAATAGCATTATAGGTTTCAATGAGTCGTCTAAATGACATTGTATAACTGCAAGGCCCCTGGACATCAAATTTTCACTTATTGCGATCAATTGTTATGATCTCCTTATTTGTTTTATCGAAAGTAACTGTTAACAGCAGCATCCGCGTTGGAGCGTGTTCAACATAGCGGGAGGAGGCGGGAGGGGGAAGAGGGCGGGAGCTCCGTTGACACGGTGTTCTTTTTTTTTCTAGTGCGAAGACAGGAAGCTGTAAATAAAACATTTTCTTTCATAGACCCCTGGTGGAGGCAACCGGGGATGAGATCCGGTTCCCTGATCCGGCTACTTCCCACCCCCACCCCCCTCCCAAAACACACACACTTTCTACCCGTTAAAGAAAACGTTTTGGTGCATTGCACAGTTTTGGAACACCTACTAGTTGTGTAGCAAAGATTTTGTTCACAGATGAACAAAAATGCATTGACGACAAGTACTTAAGCGATGCCTGTACAGCTGACATTTTTAGAGGGGGGAGGGGGGTATTTCGTACTTTGCGAATAGAGTGCACTCATCTGTCGAGAAGCTTTCCCGGAAACGTGAGGCATTCAGCTCTCAAACAAAACATTGTACTAATCACTCATAGAGCAATGTAAACATAAACAGATTATGTGATTTGGAAGAAAAATTCAAATGAACTGTATGACCTAAAGAGCAAAAGGTCTATTTATTTAGCCTCTTCACCTCTCAGACATCAAAAAAAAAAAAAAGGTCCGTTCGCGCCGTCTGAGTTAACACATCACAGATACTGTAGCGTGGCAAGCACCCATAGAGGCAATAAGTAGATCGCAGAAACGCTGATTATGACGTCATCTCATTCAAAACGTCCACCGCTAAGAGATATGTTGCGCACAGGTTCGGAAGACCTACTTGCTGCGTAGCAAACATTGTGCTCCGAATGGACAAGTACAGCACTTGCCCTTAAGCGGGGAGATTTTTGTGCAGCTCCTTAGATTTTCCAGGATTCAGTGCAAATTTCTGGAGCAACGTCGGCACTTGGTTTTATCTTCACTTCTGTTTATCCGGCAATGACTCCGTGTCTTTGTTGTTTTTTTTTCGTGATAGAATCGAAAAGAATCAGATTTGTCTGGGGAGGGGGGCGGGGGAAGATGTTCTTCAGCACCGTGATCGGTGCGGCGAACCAGAAAATAACGGTGAATTTTGAAGGCAGAATCACTTGATATCGCGTTTCAGGTTTTTTTTTATATATACTCTGATGTTAAACTTTTTTGCGAGTTGCATACGAAGCCGGAGTCTATGTTCGTTAGCAAGGGGAAAATCAAACCAACAGTATCCCAAACGGTCTTGGTAACTTCTACCAAAAGATGGAAGCTAATGTACTTTTTCCTAAATTTGAACACGCTAGTCGTAACTTTTTTTTCTAATTTTTAAGGCTAAATAGATGCTTTATTTAGAATCATGGTTTACATTATCTTTCGCATGCTCTCTGTTAATCATTTCTTGTAGACGAGATGACTCAATCTTTTCTCAAACGACATGACTAATGTCGAAAAATCTGTCACATAATCGTGTGTCTTATTCAGTTGCAACTGAACACAATTAGTTCGTGTTGTTTTCCGTAAACAACCACTTGATCGACCCTCTGAAATAATAGTTGCCGCCAATTGTTTTTTAACCATGTCCTTTAAAGCAACCGACCGCAACTTTTGATTTCGATATCTTAAAGATCATGGTCGCTTAATTGGTATTTTACTGAAAATATTTTGCTCAGAAGATACTCTTTATTTCGTATGTGGTCAAATTTAGCAAACGTTTAGCATTGCTTGTATTTTCTTCAGGCATTGAAATGCTAAAAGGTTTGTGAAAAATTGAATTTACATTTATTTCGTCAACAACTGGAATCGATGAACTGGCTGCTCTCAGGTTTCTGTCTGGGATCAGTAGCAATAGTCATTGGATATTTGAATGTTACCCGCTAATCTAATTTTTTAAAACTGAAATATTATCGTAATCCAGCGTTGGACATCCCAGAAAAACTTGAAAAGCGAGCATTGTTTTGAGTTGCATTTAGAAGTGGACTTCAGGAATAAAATGTTATACAGTGTAGCCTCGATATAACGATATATATCGTATACACAGAGCTCATAACGACATAATGATCTGGATCCACTATCATAAGCTTTTGCCTGTTCAAATTATCGGTTATAACGACATCGGTTATCACGATATATTTCTAGGTTATAACGAAATATTGATTATAACGATATATTTCACGGTCCCAGCTATGTCGCTATGACGAGGTTGCATTGTTGACGAGCGTAAATTTACTAGAATAAATACCGCTATGATTGATGTGCGTGATAGCTTTACAATGAGCGACACGTTTTTCTAACAAAATTGACTTGTGTGTAAACAGCTAGAAAAGGTGATGCTTGGTTGCGGAGTTACCGACGACAACCGCGACGCACTGCTGCCACCTGGCGTGAGTTCTCTGTCACCTTGCCACTGGATCGCCCATCCACAATCTTTTAAAGAAGTTTCCATTAAATTTCTATGCCGTATTTCTTTCTTTATCTTAGTTGTTCATTTTTTTTTGTGTGTGTGCTGAATCAAAGGAAACAGTGTCATCCGCAAACCACCCCCAGCTTCAATCCCAACATTTCGCTAAAAAAGATATATATGGGACTGTTTCCGGTCTTGCGGCGTCTGACCGATATTTGTAGGATGTAAATGGTCGATGTTTTACCATCCACGGAAGTCTCGTCACTCTAAAATGATCTCTTCTGTTATTCGGACGATCTCTGCAGATTGTATAAGAATACCCCCTCCCCACCCCTTCCTATCTCCTCGTCGCTCAAATTGTTTGTAGAAAAATGCATACTCATTGAATATCATGAGCGATAAAAAAAGAATACATGTATCATATTGTAAGGTTCAGCGTTCGCTCTCGGTTCAATTTAAAGTTTGAGAACCCCCTTAGGGAACACCAGTCTGTCCAATCCAATGACTTATTAACTTATTAACATTCGTTTGTTTTATGCAATTATGTGAGCGCCGACAGCGGATATTTTGTATTAGAATGTTGTGTGAAAAGAAGAAGTTATTAGGTGACAGATGTGTCACAAATTAATGGATACTGAAGTTGAAGTGCACTGACCGCTCTAGTTTATAAATGGGGGATGAATAGACACGTAGGGTATCCAATGCTTTTTAGTTTACTTGGCATGGAAGCCAGCTAAAAATGTCACGTGAATTTGAGATTTTTTTCGACAGTGTTTTCTTTGCTTCGCGTAACACACTCGATGATTACTTTGTCTAAAAAAAGTTCATTATTTAATTAATTTATGTCTTCTTGCTTTGGTGCTGTTATTTTTATTCCCGGTTTTGGTGGTATTTTGTGTATAATACCCTTTTTATATAGATTTCTTTTCATTTAATTTTTAAGTATCTTTTTCTAGGCAATGCATATATACTTATAACCTACCGCAATTTTGTTTAGGACATTACATACTACTTAATTTCTCCGAGTACCCACTGCATTTCTCCCGCGGGTCTGCAGGTTTCTCTTGCACGTTCCGAATTATGCAGCAGATGTCGTGAAAATTAGTTACGTTGTGTTGATCATACAAATGTATTGTACTGCATCTAATTATTATTGTATTCACTGTCCCATCAGAGAAACATCCGTAGCCGATAAAAATTATAGTAAACAACATCATGTTATTTTTGTGTTTTTTAATATATGATAATACGGTAAACATTGGATTACTGAACCTCACCAGACGGAAAACTGTGTTTGGCATCAACCAGTATTTGGGTTATTGGATGGAAATAAAAATTACTTTGCATTCTCAGTACTGCGCATGCGTTTGAGTAACAAATAAAGAACATACATAAAATGTGTGAAAATGCTAATGTGAAATAGAGATACAGAAAAAGGGATATCTGGGTTATTTGTACAAATTCCAGGTGCTGCTGCAAAAAAAAGTTGACTTGTGCTTTGTATGTTGGGTGGGGGTAGGGGGTTGGGGGGAGGAGGGAGCAGACCTTTTGATTTTCACAAATCGGATGCTGAAAACGAGTATTTAAAAACACGAAAATCAACCCATCTTGTATCTTATAGCCTCGCCAATTAATTGTAAAACGTTTTGTTTTCTAATTTTAGCCTTCCCTGCGTCATTGAAGACAAATGGAATCTTTTTATGTATTTGTTTGTATATATGTGGACCGTCTTGAGTAACCCTTAAATCCGTTTTTTGTATCGCCATGTAGATTTGCGGCAACACCAAAGCTTAATTCCTGTAAATAAGGAAGAATTACCTTTAAAAGGGGGGGGGGGAGAAAAGAAAGAAACGAAGAAACAGCTGACTTAATATGATCAGAGAACAGTAACATCTTCTCAGTCGTTTAACGTCTCGCTCCAGGATTGTGGCCGTCTTTAAATAGCTTTTGCTTTTCACTCTCCTAGTCTACCGCCAAATGTCTGCTGAAAAGCTACTGGTCCGATAACGTGATAGTTTAAAATCTGTGATACTAAAAGAGTACATATAGAAGTATTTACTTGTAGTCTTTTTTTTTCTCTCAATAATTTGTATGTTAACTTGAGTAACTCTGAGTTAAGTCATAGCGAAGACAAAAACATGTCATTCATGAGAAACGAGTCGAATTCAGTCATGCGCGAGTTCCAACAAACATTACATTGGTTTTGAATGTAACAGTCTTATGAAACGATCAGCCTCCAAGTTGAATCGAAGAGATGTTTTTTAAAGAAGGTTTTACTGTAGTTTACACAAGGCCTTGTAATAGGTTTACGTTTGTCCGGTTTCTGTTAGTTTTACACAAGGCCTTGTAATAGGTTTACGTTTGTCCGGTGTCTGTTAGTTTTGCCCAGGTGTAAACACAACCTGGTGCTGCAGACTGGGCTAGTTTCAGCAGTTTTTGCAAACAAATATTGTTATATATTACATGTTCCACATATTTGTATTTTTGATTTCGGTTTTGCTGAATTTTACTGTCCCGTGGGATTTAAAACTTAATATTCTGTTGAACCGCTCAATGTGAAAATGTTCAGTTTTGAAATTAATTTGGTGTCATTGTTGGTAAAAAAAACATGTACAGTAAAACCCCCGTTAAGCACCGCCTGCTATGAAGGAGCCTTTTAATTGCTTGGCTGTTTCTGTTCCAAGTTTAGTCATGTCTCTCTTGTAAGGATTCCCGAAAAATGGCGCTTTATATGGGGGCTTTGCTGTACTGTATATATGTTTGGTTTCTGTTTCGTATGTTGAGTTTGAGGTGTAAAAATGGTGTCCATTGTTCTAATTTTGTTTTGTTCACGTGACCCGTCTAGTTGGTAGATATCATAGAGAAAACGTGCGACTCGTACGCTTTGGATGAAAAGCTTCGCATCGCCGCCACGGACGAAATCCCCGGCCACCGCGGTAACCTGTGGTCGCTCCTGGCAGACAGACTTCGCGTATGTTGACCGCCACCTTTGGCAACTCCCCCCCCCCCTCCCCCTCCCCCCCCCCCCCCCCCTGCATGGTATGCCTGTGCTTGTTACGCTGCATTCAAATGGGCCTACTTTTCGCCTGCAAAGTAGTATAGATAGCTCTACGCTGCTTTGTACGCATGCAGAAAGTACGTACGCGAAAATTGTTTGTCCCCCTCCTCCCCCCCTCCTTCCGTTCGAAAAATTAACTAGAACTTTAGCGTGCGTACTTTGTGGAAGGAATTATATATTTGCACAGCAATGCTGCACTTAAATGCCCACCGTGTGAACGCGGCATTTTTAATGCAGAGGTTTTATAAGTGTTGTCAAGTAACTCAATCAAAACTGTTCCATTTGCTTCGTAATAAACTAATGAAAAAAACGTTGTGCACACAAACACCATTTTGATTCATTACATAGTGGAGCGAAAATTTTCCGTATTCCTTACATCATCGCAGCTCGTGGCTATGGGACTGCATCATCGCAGCTCGTTGCTATGGGACTGCATCATCACAGCTCGTTTCTTTGGGACTGCATCATCGCAGCTCGTTGCTATGGGATTGCATCATCACAGCTCGTTGCTATGGGACTGCGTCATCACAGCTCGTTGCTATGGGACTGCATCATCACAGCTCGTTGTTATAGCACTGCATCATCGCAGTTCGTTGCTGTAGGACTGCATCATCGTTGCTATGGGACTGCATTATCGCAGTTCGTTGCTATGGGATTGCATCATCGCAGCTCGTTGCTATGGGACTGCATCATCGCAGCTCGTTGCTATGGGACTGCATCATCGCAGCTCGTTGCTATGGGACTGCATCATCACAGCTCGTTGCTATGGGGACTGCATCATCCCAGCTCGTTGTTATAGCACTGCATCATCGCAGCTCGTTGCTGTAGGACTGCATCATCGTTGCTGTCGGACTGCATCATCGCAGCTCGTTGCTTTGGGATTACATCATCACAGCTCGTTCCTGTGGGACTGCATCATCGCAGCTCGTTGCTGTGGGACTGCATCATCGCAGCTCGTTGCTATGGGACTGCATCAATGCAGCTCGTTGTTATAGCACTGCATCAACGCAGCTCGTTGCTGTAGGACTGCGTCATCGTTGCTGTGGGACTGCATCATCGCAGCTCGTTGCTTTGGGATTGCATCATCACAGCTCGTTGCTGTGGGACTGCATCATCGCAGCTCGTTGCTATGGGACTGCATCATCGCAGCCCGCTGCTATGGGATTGCATCATCACAGCTCGTTGCTATGGGACTGCGTCATCGCAGCTCGTTGCTATGGGACTGCATCATCGCAGCTTGTTGCTATGGGACTGCATCATCGTTGTTATGGGACTGCCGTCCGCTGTCTCCAGGGGCGTTCATGTCAGTTGCCTGAAAACGTTGCTTAAATTGGCGCTGTTTTTTGCGATTTCACCAGAGAACCATTTGGTTTTTCACACACATACATATGGCTGCCATTTTTTGTTTGTTTGTTTGTTTGTTTTGTTTTGTTTTTTTTTGTTTTTCACTCGCACATACATATGGCCGCCAGGGAGTCATTTTATTTTTCATATTACTGGTACCTCGTCTTCTGTGGAAGAGAGCGGTCGAGCACAATTGAATTTTATAAACGTATTGCTAACCTTCAGGAGCCCGTGTAGGGTGATCTTAGGTTCACCCCCTAATTTCAGTGTGTCCCTTTGTACCGACAGGGCTTATCCCAGGGGAGGAGGGTGGCGAGAACCGAAACCGTCTCGACTTATCACGTAACGTAGCGTAAGCTGGCCAACCATCACTTAACAGTCTTAATTAGTAGTGATATTTAATGAGTTGTGACACGTCGTGGAGGATGTCTTGTCAGTTATTAAGAGCCCCACCCCACCTGTGTTAACCATCTTAGTTCATACTAACAGCAAGACACAGAGGATAGTGGCTTTGTCAACTTCATGAAGTTTAATCAGTGAAGAAATAAAACCGGAACAAAATTTTAGAAAAAGTAGGCACGGCCATCAAAATTATATAATAAATGTACAAAATATACAAAAAAAAATCATGAGCAGTAGTAAAATAAACTGGAATTTCAGTCAACAGTGTATCAATAACACATAAATAACAATAAACAAATAAACATAGGGCCCTGGCGGGGTCCTTTTTGACTACGTAAATAAGGATCGTTGGTCATTGAAGGAAACGAGGTTTTTAACCCCTCAGTTTTTAATTCTGGAATGAGCATGAAGCTTTTGAAAAAGCTTTTACTAGTACTATACTTAAGTTTGTGAAAAAAAATAGGTGATTATGCCTGCCCAGTAGTATTGCTTTTGACTACGGTTGAGCTGAACGCGCTTC
>OX457025.1:25865636-25960636 GCA_949752745.1 Protula sp. h YS-2021
CTACAGGCCGCATTAGTGGGTGGATTGATTTCAGATTTTACCCAGGGGTGCTCCTAAGCATCCCGCAGAGCAGTGACCAGGATTCGACCGGATCCGAGCAAAATTGCCAAAATGGCAAAACTTTAAAAAATTGCAGACACTGAATAAGGACTTTGCATAACACACATCAGTCTCACGCGCCTATAGCCCGCATTAGTGGGTGGATTGATTTAAGATTTTACCCAGGGCTGCTCCGAAGCATCCCGCAGTGCAGTGACCAGGATTCGACCGGATCCGACTAAAATTGTCAAAATGACAAAACTTTAAAGAATGGAAGAAATGAATTAGGAATGAGCATAACACATATCTACGGAAGCGTGGAAGGGACATTTCACTTCATACTTCATATCTAAACTATACATATGTAGTACTTATGTAGTTCATATGTACTACATATGTACTGCATATGTAATTCGAATGTACTTCATATGTAGTTCATATGTACTACATATGTACTGCATATGTAATTCAAATGTAATTCATATGTAGTTCATATGTACTACATATGTAGTACATAAGTAGTTCATATGTAGTTTGGCTTCATATGAAATACATATGAAATTCATTTGAAATACGTGGGAAATTGAATGTGAATTTCCTATGTATTTCACATGTAGTTCGCATGTATTTTTGACTATTTCATATGTACTTCATATGCACTACATATGAATAATTGAGGTATGAAGTATGAACTGAAGTGTCCCTTCCACGCTTCCGTACATATCGCTCTCACGCGCCTAAAGGCCGCATTAGTGGGTGGATTGATTATTATCTTCACACCAAATCAACCATGTACCACTGGCTCTACAAACCTCTACTTCACTGACCGCAAGGCTGTATGGTGTTCTTTGGAACAGTTGTTAACAGGAACATCATAATCAGGTATACAATTTGCGCGAACCCGGCGGATTCATGCTTCTCGAGCATCTAGTTTTTATAGCACTTTTTTAACGCTTAACCGGCTCGGGTCCATTTCCTATTACCGCTATTCTATTCGTCGTTTGCAAATAATTGAAACTGTTAGAAAATTGATTTATTAGAACTTCGATGAAAGTAATGAATACAGACGTTGGGAATTTACCTAGGTTTAGAGGTTTGAACTGGGGATGGGGAAGGGGATCTTGGGAAGGGGGGGTTCCCCCACTCTTGCTGTTTTCATGTGCGCTTACCACTTGTCGATCGCAGAGACCGGACGCCTGTTATCACAAGTGGCCGTATGGGTATTGGGGCACCATAGGTGAGCGGAGTCGCCAAAAAGTAGTTGAGAAGAGGTCGGGAATGGGCTGGAACTTTTGGTGAGGCTAGGTGTCAAGCTGGGCTAATGTGCCGGGGAACTAACATGGCCGTTCACAGAAGCCCACCTTCACCCCCGGCGTTGTAGCCTAGCTATTACACTGAACCCACGGCGCGAAAGTTTGAAAACCATGCAACGAATATATTGAGAGTAATTTAAGAATCAAAAGTCACTTAACTTTTAAGTACCCTCACAGACTTTAATTTAATTAGAGTATTTGAAGAATTAAAAGTCACTTAACATTTGAATACCCGTTATGGATAATTTGTGTCGTAGCGCCAGGTCAGACTGAGTATCAGATGGTGAATAATAGTTATCAACTGTTACCAACATAACTTCGTGCAAATTAAAGCTTTCATGACAGTATTTTAGTTTAAAAAAAAAAAAAGACCTTCGTTTTGAATAGCTGCGCCCGTATTCGTAAAAAGCGGGACACCAACCCGAGTGTAAGGTATAATGTTATTGAAAGAGCTTAAATGGGAATTAATCTCGCATTATTTTTTTCTTGTTAATGAGGTCCCTGATTTCTAGTATTCCGCTGCATGACATATCATGTAACTGAAATTACAGCTTTCAGATGATATAATGACAAGCTGCTATTTTTCCCGAAGTTTTCTGTATGTTGCCACCCATAGATGAGCAGGGTTCCAGGTAACTATTTTCTTTTAGTTGCGCCCGTAAGCGCACAATGTGTAGGTCCTTTTTTGCGACATTTGTGAAGGTATGAGGGGTGATCGATAGCTTTGAACAGCACATACACTGGCGCGCAACGTAATTGCGTTATTTACGTGTGCCGAAATGGCGCATGCGTACTGAACATTCACACAAAAATGGCCGCGGTCGCGCCCATTATCTGGAACCCTGCTAACGACTTAAGCATATAATATTTAATGATTAAATATGTTATTATTTTGCATTTCGCCACATGACGTAATTTAATATATGTCAACCCACCCAAATTGCATTTTGCTTTTATGTATCATGTACGATTAATAAAAGTAGTTTATTGAATATCTTTTACGCTAGGGAAAAAGAAGCCGAGATTCATGCATGTAACTGAATGCTGGCTACATTTTTTGCGATATGCGAACCAACTCCTAATAAATTAGACAAGAATAATTAGATATTAATTGCTTTCCACCACCTCTCTCCGTTTTCTTCTAGCTAAAAGAGATTTTAAAATACTCTTGCAGCAATTTTGCTGGTTCGTGGAATGCTGTTTGTGAAGTGTTTTTTTGCCTATCGAACGTGCTTGCTTTAAGAAATGAAGCGTATGTAAATATGTACAGGAAATATTTGATAACTCGTACCTCGAATAATCAAAGGGTAAACCCCCTCCAGATGGTGACCATTTAAATTGTCGAATAGTCTGAAGTGATTGATTAAACGAAAGTTGCGGGGTACGCGGTCGTAATTGCGGTGTAGCTGGGATACAAAAATCCGAGTTGTCAAATATGCACTGTATGTAAGAAAATGGATTGACTGTTTCGATTATTGTAAAGTACCAGGCTTGTTTCAGATCTCCTTTTTTTTTTAAATTTAATGGCAAATGTGTTACATATAAATTAAAGCTTTTTACTTTGCTTGAAATAGAACTGCTAAGCTCCCATTTAATAAAATATCGATATTAATTTTATTGTTTACTATCCAGGCTGTTTTGAGTTAATTTTTTGAAATGTTGTTGGTAGCATGAGAAATGATACCTTGCACTTACGGTAGTATATTCAGCAAACTGTTCACTTTTGGCACTTGGCAGAGTCTTGACACTTGGCACTGTTAAGAGTCTTGACACTTGGCACTGTTAAGAGTCTTGACACTTGACACAAAGAGTCGTCTGCAAAATACTAATGAGCTCAGCTTTGTTCGATGGCTCCATCATTCGAACCCTTGTATTTCTGGCGGTTTATAATTATAATTGTCCCCCCCTGCTCCGTCCCGGAAACTTTATTTTTTGACGAGAAATCTGAAATTTGAGAAATGAAAAAAATATATTCTTGGAAAAGAAGTGATATCATTATTGCAATGTGTTTGGTGACCACTTACACATTACTTATACTCTCCTAAAACATAGACTCTTGAGAATAACAAAAAACTGTTAATTGCCAAAATTTTTTTTTTTTTTATTTTCGTTTACTTTTTTCAAATTAAGATTTCTTATAAATGGGTATCTTAGCTGGCAGTTAGACGTAAGGCTTATGGTATATACTTATGTTTTAATGTCTTGAGGGTGCACTGGTTTGCGGGTGCGTTGGCCGTTCTAGTTTATTTTTTTTCTTCATGTTTCAGTTAGAGGAAATTCTTACTCAGCAGCAGAGAAATCAGTACTCGGATAAAGATCTCCCGCATCATGTAGGTGTTAGAAAATAAAAAAATATCCGAAGCTTTTTCCAATCAGTACAAAGGAGGACTGATTGGAAAAGTTGACATATACGTTTTGTGCAGTGAGTCTTCCTGCCCCCCCCCCCCCCCCGCCCGAACTCAACTCCTGCCCCATCCCGCCATCTGTGATTCTGCCGTTTGTGACGCCTGTACATATGTGGCTACGTTGCTTTGTGGTGGTTTGTAGGGTTAGTCCTTGTCTTCTGTCCGTCTGTTTGTCAACACTCTATTTTCCTCGTCTTAGAAATAAAATGTCCTGTGTCTTCTGATGGCTCTGACTCCTATTGCGTATATAACGCGTAATAACTGCTATATATAACGCTAAAGGAAGGGTGCTGAATCTAAATTATACCCCCAGTCACGGTTTGTGGTGGTTCTGCAGGGTGTGGCTTGTTTCCGTCCCCCCCCCCCAAGCCTTCCCCCCCCCCCCCCCACTTTGAACAAGGGGAGAATGTAAATTTAGTCTGCTTGCCTGTCCGTAGAAGTATCTTGCTGGTATCTTTCACTATTGTGGAATTTAAAAGCGCTGTAAAAACAACGGAATATGACATTTTGAAGTAGTGGTGATGTTGAAGAAATTGAAAATTTGAAAGCACTTATAGTTTTATAATCATACGCATTTATGTGTAACCAAATTCCAAAATCATACACAAAATCAATCGATAGGACTTAGGTTTTGCAAATAAAAAGACATTTGTTGTGAAGGAGAGTCTGAACCAACGGGAGATCCGGATTAGTGTTCGTTAAAGGTCCTCCCAAGGTGGGTGGGGGGAGGGGGTGGGGAATTTCAAACTGTCGTTTCTGAGACGAGCGTGTGACAGATCGTTTTGCACCCAACAAACAGGACTTTTCAATTTTATATTTTGCCTTAATTTTTTTTAGTCAAAACGTCGTTCCAAAAAAAAAAAAAATAGACGAATTTGTTGTTTGTCTTTCTGTAATTCATAATGTCTTGACAACTTTTAAAGTTTTATTGAAAGAAGAAGGATTTCTCTTAAATTATGACACATTTAAGGTGTGGGATGGGGGGTGGAGGGGTGGGGGGGTGGAGGGATTTTGGGTGGGGGAGTCAGGGGATGGGGGAGGGAGGGAGAGAAGAGCGAAACAAGCGTAATCGAAACTGGCGACTGCGAAGTCTCCAAAAGGACACTCCGAAAATGACGCCATTTCGTGTGGCACTCTACAGTGCTCTGTTAGGTTGGTTTCTGTTATCAGTCCGCCTTTTAATCTATCGGTTGTTCAAACTGCACCTTTCAAAAAGTTTTTTTTTTTTTTGTATTATGAACGGTTTTCTTTATGTTTGTTTTTTTTAGGGGGGGTGGGGTAGAGGTGCGGGTCTTCAATATATATATATATCCTACAGTCTTTGACATATTGCAGTTTTGAGACGAGCAACATTTCCTCTCAAACTTGATTTAAATGCTTGAATTTTTATAACGAAAAAATTTATTTCGCAAGTTTCTGCAGCTTGTTCGTGTAAGTATAATAATCTTTAAAGGTATTTAAGGTATAATGAGTGAAAACGATAACGTCAACATCATTCGAAGATAACAGGTGCTTTCTTTTTGTGTATGCTTTATTTTATACAAAGTCTTCATGAACTTTCTCATTCAAGGTTTCGTGTTATGTGATAGTAAGCATGATTTGATGTTTGTTTTACGAATTCACCGTTTTGCATTTTCCTCGTACGTATAAATTGTATGCGTATGGATGTTAGTGGTTGTCAAAACTGCATCTGTTTGACAACGGTCCCTCTGTATTTTATTGAACATTGAATTTTTGAACCCATTTTAACATACGTAATCGAATTTTAGACCGATACAGTAATGTTTGCTGCTTTAATGTAGAAGAAAAAGGCATGATTGTTTTTTTTCTCCAAATTCGGTGTAACCTGAATTTTTCGAAAACTGTTTCGTGACGACAATGTAATCGACCACAAAGTTGGACTTGCAGTTATTTTAACGGGAGGGAACTGGAGGGGTATGGGGAATAATGTAGATTACAACTGAAAATTGGAATTCCTGTTATGTATCGCTTCATCAAGAAATTGCTAGAAACAGCATTCGAATAAATGAGGTTGCGTTGTTTTCTTTTTATTTTTTTTATTCCTCTTCGACTGATTTACGAAGCAGATTCGGCGGGATAAAAGTGGTTTTTTTGCAATTTCTTTGTAAAATAATAAGCAATGACGAGTGTTCTCTGACACTCAGTAATATTTATGTGCTAAATTTGCTTTTATAAAAAATGTCAGGTGCGAATGTTTATGTGCAAAAATGCAAAAACAAGTCGATATCGAATTTTAGTCAAAAACAAGTTAAAAGACTGACGAATGTTCTTTTCATTCAATCTATAAACAATAATTCAAGAAATTGCCCTCCTGTCCCACTAGAAACCCTTCACTAAAGCCATTCTGTAAGGCCAAGAGCTTTTTGGGTAGAATGTGTCATGCATCCAGCACGGAATGCAGCCGAGATATCTATTTCATGCGCGTGCAAAATGCTTGACGTCAGACAGTAGATGGTGAGCGTGCAAAATGCGTGACGTCGGAAAGGCCGATGCAGTGCGTACAAGTATGTGACTTCAGACAGGCAGATAGAGCGCGTGCAAAATGCATGATTTCAGAGGCAGATAGAGCGCGTGCAAAATGCGTGACTTCAGAGGCCGATGCAGCGCGTACAGATATGCGACTTATGACAGAGCGCGTGCAAAATGCTTGACGTCAGAGAGGCAGAGCGCGTGCAAAATGGGTGACTTCGGCGAGGCTTCTGGGGTTTATTGGCAGTTACTTAAGCACATCTCAAATGATCACTTGGCACGTCTGGGATCTAGCAAAGTCATATTAGATAATCCGGAATCTGAAGTCAAAACAGTTGAAAGAAAATGACTACAGTCCGGCGTGGGTACGAGCATTATATCGGCTTTTGTGACATGAAAATGGGGGGCTTTTTCACTTTACTGGTAAAACATTAGGAAACTTCTGGAGTAACCCTTTCTATCAGCAGCACTCTGTTATTTAAAATAAGAATTCTGAAGCAAATAAGAAACCTGATATTTTTTGGTAGGCTATTCCGACATAGACCACTGATAATTCAAATGTCACAGAAATCAATAATGCTTCATTTTTGTTATACCAAAGGGTGAAAATAAGTTGAACAAGTAAATCTTTATCTTTTCGCGAAAGGAAAATAAAAAAATTAAAGAATTGAATTTACATTGGGTTGTTTATTAAAATGTCGGTGGTTCAGTATTGAATAACCTATTGAAATTTAAATTTAAAAAAAAAATATTTGTACTTTCATTTTTCATTTTTCTATTTGTAAGGCAAGCAAATAAATTGTTTATATAGTCTGCAACATAAAATGATGAAATAATGAAAAAAATACTTGATTTCTGTGACATTCGATTTATCGGTAGTCTGTTCCTGAATAGCCTACCAGAAAATATCTGGTTTTTTATTGGGTTCAAAATTCGTATTTTAAATAATACGGTGTTCAACGTTAATTCAAATTACGCCAAAAAAAAAAAAAAAAAAAAAAAAATTAAACAAAATACCTGCGTATTTACTTTGGCACCCAAAGTAGAGGTGAATTTCCAAAGTGCGCATCTCAGTTTTAAGTTTTGAATGAAAACTGTTATTTTCACCTTAATTTATGTCTGATTTCATTGCACTCTGGCTTTAAAGTTTAAGGAAACAATCTTTAATCGGCTTGACCTCTAATAAAGTTTAGTAACAAAAATAAGTTTGAGAAGAAAACAGAGGCAATGCGTACATATTGTTGACTATGTGCAGGTGCCCTGCTTAGTGTATTTTAGTATTTCTAATTTTGCTTATTTAACGAGAAGGTAAAGTAACTTCCGGTTATCAGCACGTATTTTACATCGAGTCAATTAAGCCTTTCTTTTTATTCGAGTTTGCAGTTCGCTTCCCCTTAATACACTTAACTGCAAATGAAAATTTAAAAATATAAGTTATAAATGGCGGTTATTGTCAACGTGTTATTTTGTGCCCCAATCCAGTTGGCATGCACTACTGTGTAAACTTCGTCATGTTTATTGGAGGAGGAATGCTGTATTTTGTTTTTAAACAAACATGTCCAAGTTAGGATGAAGGAAAACACATCGGATGGTGTGCTGTTATTTAACCGTAATTTTAGTTTGTGTAATTGCCGCCTTGATGATCACAATAGAATATAATAAGTAAATTAACTTTGCTTTAAAAAATAGTGCAATTTTCTACTGAGTCATAAAAACGCAAAGTTTCGTGCCCATCGGATATCTTGCCTCTTCTTGGAACACTTATGGGAGCATTTTAATATTACCAAAATATTACCAAAATCGTACAGTATTGTCTTGATAAAGGCCCTTACCTTTAATATCTCAAGAACTTGAATATTGTTAGACATCGTAGCCACTAATTTGGATACGTTTTCTGTATATATATATAAAATATATAAGGTGAATTGTTGAACCAGTTTATGTCCGGGAAGACGCCAGAACGCGTATGAAAATATGTTTTCTCAAGCAGTTTCTGAAACAGCCCTGATAATGTGTAGAATAGCTATTTAAAATTGATGAGTTGTTTATACCAAATCTTCTAACTGATATATGTCTGATAAATGTCCCAAAAGTGAAACATTCTTAATAACAAGTTTTTTTTTTTTTTTTTTTTGCTACAAGTTTCTAAACAAAACGGTGCCTAGATAATATAATGTTATACTATCAACGAGGTATCCAAAGCGCTGAAATTTAAACCGCCCAGGTTGCCATCAATTTCTTTTGATCTCGTCTGCAATAATGAAATATTTTGATGGTGTGATCGCCAAATTGCTAAGTTTACGCAACGCTACTAATTTCACCGCCACAATTTAGGACCAACTAGCTGCATTAAGAAAAAGAAGAGTTCATTTGCTAGAAGTTTAAGATACGTTATTCATTTTTTTCTGTTTCTCTCTATCTTTTAATTATTATTCAGAATAAGATCCAAACCTTCAAACTCCTGGATTTTTTAAACGTCTGCAAAAAAGAAGAATTTTGTTTCTAAATTTAATTTTCATTTGAATATGTACCAGTATATTTCCCTACCCTAAACGGCACTCAAAAATTGCAGCCCCAAGCACCTCCTATTCCCCCCTCCCCCTCCCGTCTCCCCCTCCCCCCTCCTCTCTCCATCCTCCCCCTCCCCCTCCACTTTGTGTGCTCTAAATGAGTATTTTTCCCGCAGCCGTATTCCTTTATTAATATTTTAAATCAACTGTTGTACTTACCCGGAAGAAATACTTATTTTCTGTGGTGTTAATAGAAAAAAGAGAAGGTTTCTCGTAAACAATGGTTTTTTTATTATTTTATTTCATTTTACTTGAGCGTCAGTAATAAGTAACCACAGAAAGGATGTTTTAGGTACTCTGAAAAATATTGGAAAAAAAGAAGAGGGGTGGGGGTGCGAGCGGTTCTTCTTTTTATTTCAATTTTCATTTTCATTTCTTGGCAAATAGTTACTACGTTGCATTTATTCTAATGTTCTGCCCCTCTCCATCGTGAAACAGGAAAGCGGGCTGTGGGAATTTTCAGCGCGGCTAGTAACTGTACCTAGTCAACTGAGGGTCGTATTTTTAGGTCACGCCTGGAGAAAAAGAGGGAGAGAGAGAGAGAAAAGTTCTTAATTATAATAATTATATCGTGAAAATTATAGCCAACCCGTGATGCATTTTGGCGTTTGAATGCCGACAAGTGTCTTCCAATATTATGGATGTCTCGTTTTATCTTCTAATTAAGAACATTTGTGGTACAATTAACACCACCTCTAATGCCATTGGACGTGTCTATAATAAAACTACACTCGCTGTGACTCGCATAGGGTCTCATATAACAAGGTAAAATTTGAAGTTTGTTTTATGAATTCCTGTCCGTATTGCGTTCTGGTATCCCAGCTTTGAAAACTCCTGGTGCCTTTTAACCGTAGTTAGATCGGGATTATGTATATGAGATCTGTCACAGATATTTTAGATCAGGTGATTGTTTTTTTTTTTTTTTTTTGTTTTTTTTTTTTTTGTATTAAAGAATATTTCTCTTTCTGATGTTACCGATATTCTTTTGAAATAACTTCAAACGTGTAATAAAAATTGGCTTTTAAGTAGCCGTTTATTCCAAGGGAACTTGACAGATGGAAGATGTTCAGAAAAGATATCTGTTCTGTTCTGTTCTGTGAATTTTCCCTGCACTTTGAAATCTCACTTTGCCAGAGAACGAATTGTGCTCGTCAGATATGCCTTTTTAGCCCCCAACCGGGGGCTTTGGCCCCTTGAGGAGAGCTGTTGGTTTGGGTGTTGTCCGTCTGTCTGTCTGTCAATTTTTGGTGCATTGTTTTGTCGACACTATGTCTCTTCAACTATCAGGCGGACTGATTTGATATTTCACTGAGAGAACATATATATCATGTAGATGTGCAAGGGATGTAGTAATTTTGAAATCGACGACAAATTGACAAAATGGGAAATTGTCAGAAATGTGACATTCCTGGATGGAACTTAGCGAAAACGCAGTATTTTGTCGACGCCATATCTCTTCAACTATCAGGCGGACTGATTTGATATTTCACTGAGTGCTTGTTAACACCTGACAAGCTTTTGGCTTGCAAGCGTTATATGAATTTGTGCGAGCTGCCGTTCGTCCTTCTTTTTTCTTCTTGACACTTTTTCCGATTTTTTGTGTTTTCTTCTTCTTCTCTGACACTATGGGCCCTAGGACCATGAAACTTGGGACTTATGAAGAGCTTGATCTGAACGTGTGCATGTCACTTTTTATTTTCGTCTTCTATTTCGTTTTTTTTTTATCCACTTGAATTTGAGCATGACAGCTGTTTGTCCATGTCCGGTTGGGGGGGGGGGGGGGGGCTGTGCCCTCTACGATGGCTTGTTGCCCATGTGTTTGGTACTGCAGCTAGAGCAAACTTGTAAGGAATGGAGCATTAACAGTTTCAATTCATTAAAGATATATCTAGTTGAGTGTATTTTAGACATATTTAAATATAGTGTCTGTACGTTCTATGTGTGAGTGTGTGTGTGTCAGTCTGTTGTGAACAAAATGTTGTGTGCAAAATATCTCGAGAACGAAAAGTCCGATCGACTTCAGACTTGGCCTGTTTATTCCTTGGGTAGGTCGGACGGTTGTGGCAATTTTTGACAGTTCTAATTTAAAAAGGCGTATGACGTCATTACGTTAAAATCTTCAATGTAAGATTTCTCAGCCGTTAAACATCGGAGAAAGTTGAAACTTGGTGGGATTGTTGCGTAGTAGGTTCAAAAGATTCTGCCAAATTTTTTCCTGAGTGGAACGAACGAAAACGGCATTTGACGTCATTACGTAAAAAATTGTTAAAAAAAAACCAGCAGTGAAGTGGGGCATTGGTGATGTAGCGACCACCTTCCAGACCTGGATAGAAAATAGTGCGATAAAACCTGTTTGTAACGACTACCGTCAAGAGACCCGGATGAAAAACGTAAAGTAGAATCGATTTGTAGTGACCACCTTCCAGACTCGGATAAAAACTACGTACAGTAGAACTGTTTTAGTAACCAACTTCCAGACACGGATAAAAAGGACATACAGTAAAACCTGCTTTAGCCACCAGCTTCCAGACCCAAAAAGTACGAACAGTAAAACCTGTTCATAGTGACTACCATGCGGAGAAAAATGGAAAGTGGTTATTTGGGAATTATGGGTTTAGTCTGAGAGACATTTGTTTTTTCAGATGTCGATTAAAGTGTGTGATATAAACCTGTACTTGTATGTTTTGTGTATACTGGCCGCTTTAGTTCAGTTTCGTTCACTGAATCACGGATATCGAGTTCATTTCAAATTTGGTCTGAAATGAGAGATATTTTTCGTTTAATTAAAGATATCTCTAAGTCATTAACAAATTGTACAACTATGACTATTTTTAGATGTGTTTCTAAAATATTTACTGATATCTCTAATTTATTGGGAGATATCTTTAGTTCAACATTACTCAGAGATATCTGTAATTGATCAGACAGATCTTTGAAAATTTTAGAGCTGCCTCTAATTATTTGTAGAATCTAAGCAGAAATTAAGCATAAGCATTCGTGTCATATACCAGCTTTCAATTCCAGTTTCTTTTGCAAGTGTTTATTTTTATTGCAATGAATTCTGGATATTGAAAGTGCATTGCAAAGCGGACCCCACTTGCCAAACTTATTCTCCCTTCATAAGAGTGAAAAGAACAATCCGTCATGTCTTTTAATTGGTGACTTAATAATTTAATAATAGTGATAGCAAATAAACAGCATCAATAATGATGAAAACGCAAATACCTTTGACTAATGGCATGTCGAAAAAATGTGAAGAAAAGACCATTTAAAGTCTTTTTTTTTCAAAACGACATCTTATGGAATGAAATGTAAAGAAAAAGTTAACAGCGAAATAGCTTTTCAATAAAGGGACCAATTTCAATTCATAGACTATGTTGATTAATGGGTTATTAATTTGTTAAAAATTGCGTTTTGATTGACAGGACCGCAGCGTGGCAAGGCATGACCTGAGTGACACGACGCTAACACTTTATTTCTTTGGCAAGAAAGGAAAGGACACCCTGAAATATGAGGATTTTTACAGGTATACATGGTTAGAAAGACTTCAGAGAAAAGTCACCGCCAGTGTGTCAACCCATATTATTAATAAGACTGAAAGCGAGTATATCTTTTTTCTTCCTCTGGGAGGGAAGGTGGGGGGGGGGGGTAATTGATTAATTGGTACTTGCATAGAAAGGTTACTCGGTGGTGCCATTTTACAAAAGAACTTGAAACATTAGACCGATGTCAGTGGGTGGAACTTGGTAAATATGCATGTTATTGAAAAAAGCGCGTGCAAAAATGTTGATTGTGTGGCGAACTTTGCAAAATACGACCGGTATGAGGGTCGTCAGAACCGCATTTCGTCACGATGAGATCAGGAAAGTTGATGTGCTTCCAGTCCCCTCAGTGGCAGGTGCGTTGTCATGGTTACTGAGGGACATCCAGTCCTTCTGGCAGGTGCAAGACCTTACCAGCAGGTGTTTTGTCAGGAATTCTGAGGGGCTACAAGACCTTACCAGCTGGTTTTTTTGTCAGGGAAACTGAGGAGCTTCAAGGTTTTACTGGCAGCTTTTTTATCAGGGATTCTGAGGGGCTACAAGAACTTACCAGCAACTGTTTTATCAGGGATTCTGAAGGGTTACAAGACCTTACGAGCAGCTGTTTTATCAGGGATTCTGAAGGGCTACAAGACCTTACCGGCAAACGTTTTGTCAGGGATTCTGAGGGGCTACAAGACCTTACCGGTAGGCGTTTTGTCAGGGATTCTGAGGTTCCTCAGAAACATGCCAGCAGGCGTTTTTTCAGGGATTCTGAGGTTCCTCAGACACCTGCCGGCAGGCGTTTTGTCAGGGATACTGAGGTTCTTCATGCACTTGCCAGCAGGCGTTTTGTCACTGATACTGAGGCTCCTCAGACACTTGCCAGCAGGCGTTTTTTCAGGGATACTGAGGTTCCTCAGACACCTGCCGGCAGGCGTTTTGTCAGGAATTCTGAAGTTCCCCAAACACTTGCCGGCAGGCGTTTTGTCAGGGATACTGAGGTTCTTCATGCACTTGCCAGCAGGCGTTTTGTCAGGGATACTGAGGCTTCTAGCGATGGGGTTCCCAGTCCTTGGCGTCTTTTTCCGAACCTTATTCCCTCATCCCTTTTCAGCGTTCGCGCAATCACCACACCATTACTTATGTTAAGTTTAAGAGATAGTTTTGAACATATGTGAAAGTACATGCCAGATTTGTATATTTGATAGTCTTCAGCGTGGACGCATCAGGTTTCATTTTGCTGTTTGAGTTACTAATATTTGCTCGGACAAATTTCACAAGGTGCATCTTCGAAGTCCATATAAACAACTATTGCAGTTTTAGGTTTTTGGACTTGGGGAGTAAAAAGTTGTAAAAAGGTCCAGTGAAAGAGCAAGCATCTAAAGATGCCTTGCAACAGGACCGTCTTGCTGCAAGAATTATGTCCCTTGTCGGATGTGAGGGCCACGTTCATACGAACGTCCTTGCTGATTCTCTTCTTTTTTCCTAAAAAAAAAATAGAAAAAGAGAGAGAGAGGGGGGCTGGGGGGGAGCGGCGGGCAATTTGCAATTGAAGTTATCGATGTGTCTGTCTTTTATAGTTTGTCTAGCTCATCAGCTTTGTGAATTTGTCTTCCTTGAGTCAGAATTAGGCTGTAGCATATTCTCAAGCCCACGGCACGGGATAATTGACTTAACAAGATCAGCATGACGGATGGCTTGGCCTCTGTGGCGACTCGCTCAGGGATCGCTGTGCACAGCTGGCCCGCTTGTCCTTGGACGCTTGGTAAATAGTCGGCCAGAGCATGGCCGACTTCTTTTATGCCAACAACGGCGCTGCGTTGAAGTGAACATTCGGAACGTCTCGAACAGTATCGATCAGGGACCTCTGAGAGCATTCGGAACGTCTCAAACAGCATCGATTAGGCACCCCTGGGGTATTTGTGAATGGCTGGAAGTTGGATCAGACTGCAGTGTTGCCACATCGTCCTGCTTTTTGCAGATGTCCTGCTTTTTTCGCATTTTTGGAAAACGTCCTGCTTTTGTCCTGCTTTTGAGCTAAAAAGGGCAAATGTCCTGCTTTTGTCCTGCTTTTAGCAGAATTATGAAATCTCTTCCAGCTTTTGTCCTGCTTTTATAACCGAATAAAAGCGTCTCTACCTAGATTTTTCGGTGTTTGTACAGAACGTGACTATTAGCAGCGTTGCCGGATCGTTCTTTTTTTAAAAAAAAGATTTATTCTTTATTTTCGCATCGTTCTTTTTTTTTTATGCCTCAAAACGTACTTTTTTTCTACAAGCGTTCTTTATTGTTCTTTTTTTAGCCCCAGCTTCTTTCGGAAGCAGGGCCTTTAACAGTTGCCTAAAGTATGTGCAAATGAACGCTTTTAAGTTGAAAAATCGTATATTCTCCCAGGATTCTAGCCTGAATGTCTTGAAATTTTGGTTGAAGGTAGGGCGCATAAGTGTCCACCTGGCTATTACTTTTTTGGCGATTCGCTAAAAATTGGCGAAAACATTAGCGAAAAACCAATTTTTTTTCGTAAAGTCTTAACTACTTCTAGGAAATTAATCGTACTATTTTGAAAGTTAGCAGGCTTTACTACTATCTAGCTATTACTTTTTTGTGATTGGCCAATAACTAGCGAAAATCTTCTGTAAAAGATTTACTAACTGCTGAAAAATAGTCTTGCCGTGTTGGAATTTAATGTGAAGGTAGCAGGAGTTAGCACCTACCTGGCTGTAACTTTTTTAGCGATTCGCCAAAAATTGTCGAAAATATTGGCGAATATTTTCGTAAGGTCACAGCTATTATCAGGAAAGTAATCTTACTGTCTTGACATTTTAAGTGCAGGTACCAGGCGTTACTACCTATCTGGCTATTACTTTTTTAGTGAGTGGCCAAAATTGGTGCAGATTTTGGCGAAAAAAAACAGTAAAATCTTAACTAACTGCTGGAAAATAGTCTTACTGTGTTGACATTTAAAGTGAAGGTAGCCGAAGGTACTGCCTACCTGGCTATTACTTTCTTGGTGATTGACCAAACATTGGCGAAGCTTGTGGCAAAAAGCAACAAAAATTTAGTAAAATCTTAAGTAACTGCAGAATAAAGTCTTGCTGTGTTGGAATTTAAAGTGAAGGTAGCAGGAGTTACCACCTATATGGCTGTAACTTTTGTGGCGATTCGCCAAATATTAGCGAAAATATTGGCGAAAAGCCAATTTTTTCGCAAAATCCTGACTATTTCAAGGAAAGTATTGTTACTGTGTTGAAATTTTAAGTGAAGGTAGCAGGCGTTACTCCTTCCCTGGGCATTACTTCTTTTGGTGATTTGCCAAAAATTTTGTCGAAAACAAAATTAAGTAAAATCGTAACTAACTGCTGGAAAATAGTGTTACTGTGTAGAAATTTATAGTAAAGGTAGCAGGAGATACTACCGAGCCAGGTGTTGCTTTTATTAATGAATCACCAAACATTGGCGAAAATTTTGGTGAAACACCAAAAATATAAGTAAAATCTTAACTAACGGCTGGAAAACAATGTTACTGTCTTCAGATTTTAAGTAAGGTCGCAGGAGTTACCACCTACTTGGCTGTAACTTTTTTTGGCGATTTGGCCAAAATTACCAAAAATATTGGCAAAAAAACGAAGTTTTGTTTTAAAATCTTAACTACTTCTAGGGAAGTAATCTTACTGTCTTGAAATTTTAAGTGAGAATAGCAAGCGTTTCTACCTATCTGGCTGTTACTTTTTTGTGATTGGTCAAAAATTGTCGGAAGTTCTGGTAAAAAACCAAAATTTTTCAGTAAAATCTTAACTAAATGCTGGAAAATAATCATACTGTTTTAGATGAAGGTAGGAGGCGTTGCTGCCTATCTGGCTATTACTTATTTTGGCGATTCGCCAAAAATTGGCGAAAACTCAACACATTTTCGGTAAAATCTTGACGGTCTCCAGGAAAATAGTCCAAGTCTTGAAATTTTACGTAAAATTTGCAGACCTTCCTACCTACCTGTGCTGGTACAATTTTTGGTGATTGGCCAAAAATTAGCGAAAATTTTGGCTAAAATCTAAAAAAGCGAAATTTCAGAAATTCTGAACTAACCCCAGTAAAATAGTATTACTGTGTTGAAATTGTAAGTAACGGTAGTAATCAATATTACCTAACTGGCTATGAATGTTTAGTGATTGGCAAAAAATCGGCGAATTTTTTTACCTTTGCATTCCCATCGTCATGAAAATTGTAAGTAAAGTTTTAATTTTTGAATCCAGAATTAAATGCAGTTTTCCTTCATGTCCTGGCGCTGCCCGTACGTGGTTATATCGAGTTAAGTCACTTTTTAAACTGAAAAATGCGTCCTGCTTTTCTCCTGCTTTTTTGAAAAAATCGTCCTGCTTTTGGCAGGACAGCATCCTGCTTTTAGCTTAAAAGGGCGTGGCAACACTGAGACTGGCAATCGGACAAGTGAGATATTCTGCTGTGTTAGTTTGCCTGCTAAATAGTTTTTAGGTTATAACCATGTTTGATGGACTATTAACATCGGATGGACGTAATTGACCTTAATTTAAAGGTCAAGTTCGGATCACGTGGCTGTTTTCATGGTGATGTCATGGCAACCTGAAACTGATATTTCCAAGTCAGGGTCTTGGTGGCTATCGCTCAATCTGCGGGCCTTATTTTGTTTGCTTATGTTGGGGTTTTACAACATATTAAGGGGCCTCTTCACACACCGTAGAGGTTTACAGTGCCTTACCTCGGGACTTGCCTTGATGTATAGTGGGGGAAGAGTCGGAGAGGGGTTGGTTTTCTCAGAATTTGATAGCAGAATAGCATCATGGTGGAGCTACTCTAAATGCACATGGACTGCGAGGCGACTTTTTTGCTTGTTTTCTTTTTGGTTTAAATCTCGCAAAATCCGCATCAGTTTTTTTCGATCGGCGACTGACCCTGGCATTCTCATGTCTCGTGACCAGTGTTGTGGCATCCACATGTCTCGTGACCACTGTCGTGGCATTCACATGTCTTGTCTCGCGACAACTGTCGTGGCATTCACATGTCTCGTGACCACTGTCGTGGCATTCACATGTCTCGTGACCATTGTCGTGGCATTCACATGTCTCGTGACCAGTGTCGTGGCATTCACATGTCTCGTGACCAGTGTCGTGGCATTCACATGTCTCGTGCCCAGTTTCGTGGCATTCACATGTCTCGTGACCAGTGTCGTGGCATTCACATGTCTCGTGACCAGTGTCGTGGCACTGACATGTCTCGTGACCAGTGTCGTGGCATTGACATTTCTCGTGACCTGTGTAGTGGCATTCACATGTCTCGTGACCAGTGTCGTGGCATTGACATTTCTCGTGACCAGTGTCGTGGCATTGACATTTCTCGTGACCTGTGTAGTGGCATTCACATGTCTCGTGACCAATGTCGTGGCATTGACATTTCTCGTGACCTGTGTCGTGGCATTCACATGTCTCGTGACCAGTGTCGTGGTATTCAGATGTCTCTGACCAGTGTCGTGGCACTGACATGTCTCGTGACCAGTGTCGTGGCATTGACATTTCTCGTGACCACTGTCGTGGCATTCACATGTCTCGTGACCATTGTCGTGGCATTCACATGTCTCGTGACCAGTGTCGTGGCATTCACTAGTCTCGTGACATTGTCGTGGCATTCACATGTCTCGTGACCAGTATCGTGGAATTCACGTGTCTCGTGACCAGTGTCGTGGCATTCACTAGTCTCGTGACATTGTCGTGGCATTCACATGTCTCGTGACCAGTGTCGTGGAATTCACGTGTCTCGTCACCAGTGTCATGGCATTCACTAGTCTCGTGACCAGTGTCGTGGCATTCACATTTCTCGTGACCAGTGTCGTGGAATTCACGTGTCTCGTGACATTGTCGTGGCATTCACATGTCTCGTGACCAGTGTCGTGGCATTCACATGTCTCGTGACCAGTGTTGTCGGATTCTGCATCATTTATCTTTTATTTTTGGTTACTTTGATGACATGTTTGTTGACCTGTTCATCTAAAGATCAACTTCGCTTCCGCGTGGCGATGACAATAAGTTTTGGAACACCGCTTGAAGTATGAAGCTGTGGAATTCACAAGGTTTTTCCGAGAGAAATGTAAGCAAAGTGTGTTCTTGTTTCTGGATAATATATATATATATATATATATATATATATATATATATATATATATATATATATATATATATATATATGTGGAGCGTGAGCGAAAATGGGGACACAGTTTTCTTTCTTATAGTGACATTTTCGCAGCGCCTTCTTTAAATTTAAGTCTTCCCTTTAACCATAAAATGGATGAGCCGTAATTGACTGGTGTCGATGGCACATTTGGGCTGGTTTCCATTCAGTGAACCCCAGTCAGACTTGGCAAACGGTAAATTGACTGCCACTCAATCATAAGGGCCAGACAGTTCAAATTCAAGCCATGAGACAATCTCGTTTTCAAACCTCCTTTGGCCCCGACTTCTGCTAGCGTTACAAGGTCGGTTCTCTTAACGTAGACCTTGGAATCTTGTCTGATTTGATAAAAAAAAACGTGACATTTTGTTGTAGCTTCTTTCCGTGCCTGGAAATCGACGGAAGTTAGATTTGTGGGCTTTGATTTTTTTTCGATATTTTACCAATAATTAACGAGCCGCCTTGTAGATGTTTGGAAAAATCGCTGTCTGGAATATTTTCTTTTGGGGTTTGCTTTTTTCATTTTTTTTCTGTTCGTCTGAGCACGTTAAGTTGATGTCGCATAGATAAACAGCTTGAGCACCCGCCTGTGTTTGAGCACCCATCTGTGCTTCTGCACTGGTCTCTGTTTGAGCAGCTATCTCAGTTTGAGCACTCATGCCTGTTTGAACGGCCGTGGCTCGCATAAAGGGATCCCTGCACGTTCTGAACAGTGGCAGGAGTGTGAAGATTGGCAAAGCCGTGGTATGATGGGGTTGGAGGGGGAGGGGGGGCTCGCATAAAGGGATCCCTGCACGTTCTGAACAGTGGCAGGAGTGTGAAGATTCGCAAAGCCGTCGCATGATGGGGTTGGAGGGGGAGGGGGGGGGGCTCGCATAAAGGGATCCCTGCACGTTCTGAACAGTGGCAGGAGTGTGAAGATTCGCAAAGCCGTCGCATGATGGGGTTGGGGGGGGAGGGGGGGGGCTCGCATAGGGGGATCCCTGCACGTTCTGAACAGTGGCAGAAGTGTGAAGATTCGCAAAGCCGTCGCATGATGGGGTTGGAGGGGGAGGGGGGGGGGCTCGCATAAAGGGATCCCTGCACGTTCTGAACAGTGGCAGGAGTGTGAAGATTCGCAAAGCCGTCGCATGATGGGGTTGGAGGGGGGAGGGAGGGGGCTCGCATAAGGGGATCCCTGCACGTTCTGAACAGTGGCAGAAGTGTGAAGATTCGCAAAGCCGTCGCATGATGGGGTAGGAGGGGTAGGGGGGGGGGGGCTCGCATAAAGGGATCCCTGCCGATTCTGAACAGTGGCAGGAGTGTGAAGATTCGCAAAGCCGTGGCATGATTGGGTTGGTGGGGGGGGGGGGGTTACATAAACCGTTGCTTAGGTATTGGAGAGAGAGAGATGCTATTCCCCGTGAAATTTCACACACTGATTGAGCTTATATTGAATGTGTGTAAAATCGTATTTTCCTCAGATTTATGACAAATTGCCAAAATGACAATATTTTGAATTAAGGCTGTGTTTTCAAATTTTTTTCTTTATGCACAGACAAAATTGATATTGAAAATTGCCAAAATACTTTTTAGTCCCCGCCGTCGCATAGCGCGAAGCGGGGGACTATTGAATTCGGGTCCGTCTGTGTGTCTGCACGTCTGTCAACATTTCGGATATGATGTCTTTTGTGCGATATATCTCTGAAACTACTGGAAGATTCCATTTAAACCTTGCAGAGGGAAAGAATATAGGGTGTAGTAGTGCACCTTGGCATAGGTTTTGCCTGCCGCCGAAAAATGTGTCCCAGGGACTTTGTCGAAAATCCAAATATCTTAGGCCGTCAGCCTCTTGTCTTGTGCAATAGATCTCTAAGACTACTGGAGGGATTCCATTTAAACCTTGTGTGGGGAAAGAATATAGGGTGTAGTTGTGCGACCGGTTAAAAGCTCAGGCCCCTCCATTTAAGTGTTGTAAGTGCTTAAAAGAGCTTGAGATATCCTTTCTCTTTGGATGTTCCATAATCACATATTTTTCATTTTGCAACAGGTTTGTTTCGATTGCATTTTGTTAAGAACAAGTTACCAATGGAATCATAATCCAGGTGCAATAAACTATCAAAATGTTCAACTGCTAAACTGTACTTCTGTCTAACTGCAGTTAGCTAGTCATGATCATATAGAGCATGATTCGTTAGGTTCTAAGTTCCAGTTACCAACACACCAGTTCCTCTCACGGAACTCATTAAAAACTTAGTACAGAAAAGGGGGCGGGCAGGGGGCATGCAAAATAGAAGGACTGATAACCGTAACCGTGGCTTTTTACCCAGAACCATATATTGCAGTTTGCATTGCTGCATTATTTTTCAAATCTTGAAATCGTCTAAATAATGACTTGTTAAACATAGCGAAAGTTATATGATGCCTCCTGGATGAATGCACGACATAACGTCGGACGACATAACGTCCGAAAAAAGTGCAGGGTGCAAAATTTGGACCGGTTTTTATTAATCTTTTTTTTTTTTTTTGTAACGATTTTCTTACCTGGTAAATTACACTGCATTTAAAATGTAACCAATCTGAACAAAACTACTAACAACGCTGTACACTTTACCGTCCAGAACTCATTTGAACACTAGGTACTAGGTAAAGCACTCGTTAAAACCGCCAGCAACACCGTACACTTTACCATTTTGAACTCATCTGAATACGAGGTGCGTTCCACTAGTTCCACTACACTACTTGCACGGTTCTTAGTCCTCGTCGTTTTTCCGATTGACCGGCTTCCGCCTCAAATTGAACGTGATACTCCTAAAAAAACTCGGGCACTGTTTTTCGTCCGGCCACACGGTCAAGACAAAACGTATGCAGACGTTTCTGCAGCACTCTTGAGTCTCCACTCCTTGCGAAGGCGCTTGCGGGGTGGGGTGGTTGTCCAATCTGGTGTAGGGCTAGCAGAGTACGCACGGAGCAGTCTTCCCTCTCCACCTCTCCCGTCCAGACGCTTGGGTGAGGAGAGGCAACCAGGTAGGAAAAGCGGTTGTTCCAGCTCTCTCCCTGGTTGTTAGTGCGATGTTCCTCGATTAGAGTGGCTTCGTGCATGTTCCACAAACAAGGTGGAAAAGGCGCATTCCGGCATCCTCTGCGTCGCGGGCGTTGACGCGGCGGTAGGTGCCAGTCGCGTAGGTGCTGGCGGAATAATCGACGAGTGATCCGGTGCCAGCGGGGGCGTTTTCGCGTGGGTACTCTAACCAGGCTTCCACTTCTTCATTTGTTAGGAAAGCTGGGCCGTCAAGCTGCATACAAAACAGCTTGATTTCTTCGTTGTTGCAGTACGACTCGACGAGACCTAAGTTCTGCACTTTGCGCCATGCCGATTGTCTGAATTGTTAGCAACAGCGCGAATTATGGCCATCCCAAAATCGCACAAAATAGTTGATGGGTCTGGAAACAAGTCCAACGTTTTACAGTAGCCAAATACGGCGCGCAACACCTCTTAGTACGCGGAATGGAATTTGTTCTGTGGTAGAACGTACACCGTTGGTATGCTAGTATCCTCTATTACCATTGACCGGCCACATTGTACCATGTACCATGCGTCGGACATGGTGAGCGCGTCTAGTGATGGGGGTGACGCAAAGATCAGAATCCTGAAATCAACGTCTCAACCGTTGTCGTAATTAGAAACGATTGGGGATTGTTGCCGGATGCATTTGGTCAGACGATAGGTACAGTTCAGCATAGTATGGTTCTTATTTTCGCGTTTTTGTACACGAATCCATCTAGAATAATTTTTGGTTTTCCTTTATTAATTTCTATGATTTCGATCTTGAAGTTGAAGTGTGATGTTTTAGCAAAATAGCTCCCGTTATATACGAAAGTAATGGCAGTCGCGTGGTGGGCACACTGACTCCCGTACATTAGACACTAGCTGACGTTAAACAGATATCTTTTTATCCCCCGTGAAACGGAGGGATATAGTTATGAGCTGGTCCGTCCGTCTGTCTGTCCGCAAAAAGTATATATATATATATATGTATTGAAGATGTGCAACGTGGCATTATTGTCTAAATATGGAAAAAACTGACGTCGTGGTGTAACCGGTCAATTACTACTTAAGGGTAAATCAGGGAATATTAAACACTGAATTGTGAAAAATATATAAATTGAGGTTGTTATTTTGAAAATCTGCCAAAAATTCACGTGAGAAAGCTGTCAAAATCGTTAATTTTTACCTGTAACTTTTTCATGCATTTTACTTTTACTGCTTCTCGGGTGGGGGCGGGGGGGTCCTGCGTTACTGAGGCTCTAGTTAGTCTGAGTCCGGAGCTGGCATTAAAAGAGTAGGCTTTTAATGTCTTCTGAACAGAGCGACGCTAATTGAAGTTTGGAGCAATAAATCAGAGCAAAAGAAAAAAACGGGGAGCAAAAATCGGTCCAAATGTCGCACCCTGCACTTTTTTCGGGCGATATGTCGCTCGCGCCTTATGTCGTCGGGCGTTATGTCGGGATACCCTCCTGGATAATCGAAACCACAACTTGTTTCAAAGCTTCTTGTCATTTGAAAAGTTGATCGTTTGGGGTTTGCTGTAGCCTGCGGGGAATATTCCGGTTTTGGATCGCTGTGGTTTTCCCAGAATTTTTATGATATTCGAGTAAAACGAGGTGTAAAATATCGGACACCCAAATATCGGACACCCAAATATCGGACACCCTAGTTTATTAAACGCAGGACACACAAAATTAGGGGCCATGGCGTTCGGTATTGGCTCTATGCGTATCTGTTTGTTGCTCATGTGGTAAAGCTCAGTTTCAGGACGAATTGAAGTGCTCTCTCTCTCTCTCTCTCTCTCTCTCTCTCTCTCTCTCTCTCTCTCTCTCTCTCTCTCTCTCGCTCTCGCTCTCTCACTCTCGCCCTGTCTCTCGCCCTCGCTCTCTCTCTCTCTCTCTCTCGATCGAAATCACATAGCCTGCTGCCCGTTGCGAAACGAAACCTTTGATATTTTGTCTCTAACAATCTCGTAACGTCATATTTTAGGTGAAATTTTAAAGTTAGATATTGCAGGTTAGTTCCTTATCGCGAAAGCACTTAATATTCATATTGAATGGGTTAATTTTGATAATGTTCGTGGAGTGTCATACCTCTGTATCGCTATAATTCTTTGATCTTTTTGGCCAGTGCGTGTAAATAAACTGTACAATTCATTGAAAGGGATATCTGCAAGGAATCGCTGTGCAAATGAAAGGCTGTGTGGGCGGATTTTCGATTGTTTTCATACACAATTAGTAAGCATAACCATATGATTATATTAATGTGCATTTAGGCACCCACGTTGCCAAAGTGTTTTTGTGTGCATTCGGGTAGGCAAAAGAAAGAAAGGTATCAAGTTGAAACCAATAAAGACGAAAGCAAAATAAACATTAATCCATACAGGATTAAGAAGTTCACAGGCCTTTACCCGGAAGCCATTCTCCCTCTGTGACAGCGTGGATCCCTCCAGATTTGGAGCCAAGAACCAGGAAGCCTTATACTTCCTCCAACCGAAAAATAAAGAAATAAATAAACAGTGAAAAAAAAACACGACGCCGATTTTCAGCTTTTCAACACACCTTTTTTAAAAGTTTGTAAATTGATTTCGTTTCACAAGGGATGTGCGTTAAATCATGATAAGGTACTTAATGTAAGGCTTGTGTAGGTGTGTGTTGGGGGTTGGGGGGTGGGGGTGGGGGAGGTGGTGGGGTTAGGGGGTTTGCTGGTGTTGTTCAGCGACTACAGTATACACGGAAGAAAAATTCCATTGAAAAAAAATGCGTATGAAATTGACTGACAAAAATCATAAAGTCAACTTCCCGGTTGAATCAGTCCTTTTGTCTGGAATAAGTCCTGTTAAAACCATCGTGTCCCAGCGGGAGCCACTTGTGTGATCAAATCACAGAGGTATGTCATGATCGCGGAGTGGCGCAACTTCAAAAGAGGTGTGTCATCTTTTTAAAAACACGCAGACAGTGAGGTTTCTGCTCGAATCGCTATGAAAGTGGACACGAGTGCTTCTTCTGTATGGTCGTCTGTCAGGTTATTCGAATTTTGGGAGATCTACCGAAAATTGTGGAACTTTCACAATTTATATCGGGTTGTTTTAAACGTAAGCCCTAAAACTGAGGAATCTATGAGGCGTACGTTGATAAATTAATGAGGATCGTGCCTGAGTAGTTCGTTTCCGGACATTTTTTCACAGATCAGCCAAAACAGAAATGGCACAATCACAGAATAGCGGCATTTTGAAACGTTTTATGGGTGTTTTTTAAAGAAGGTGATGGGGCAAAACTGGCAGTACTGTGGCCAAAATGGCGGAAAACTTTCAAAAGACTGAGCCTGTGAGACCGACCTTTGGTCGCATTGTTTTCATTTAGCAGCTCTCTGCTAAGCAGGCTATCCTTGGACATTCTTTTTTTTTTATGTGATCTTAGGCACGTTTCCCAAAGTGGGGGGAGGGGGGCGGGGGTAGTTGGCTGGCAGAGCGCTGCCAGGAGCATAGAATTATTACAGTCGATCGTACAATTTCGTGTGTTTATTCCTTATTCACATGACCCTCCCTGTGATCATTTCATTGCCAACAAAACCACCAGGGGAAGAATCATTTTTTTTAGCCCAGCTTACGTTACACGTAAGCTGGGGTATTCCTATCGGTTTGCGGGCGGTGTCCGTTAGTTAGTTAGTTAGTTAGTTAGTTAGTTAGTTAGTTAGTTAGTTAGTTGTTTATTTAGTAAACTTTGGTTCAAAATGCATCTCCTCCTACAATTTTGAACCGATGTCATTTATTTTTGGTGTGAGGCATCCCTAAGGGGTCGTGCATACGGCTTGTGCTTTTCTAGTCGATCGGGTGATTTTTGAATTTTTGGCGAATTTTTTAATAAAAAATTTTAAAATGTATCTCCTCCTACATTTTTGACCCGATGTCATTTATTTTTGGTATGAGGCACCCCTAAAGGGTCGTGCATACGGCTTGTGCTTTTTTAGTCGATCGCGCAATTTTTGTATTTTTGGGGAATTTTTAAAGCAAAAATTTCGAAAATAATTCAAAATGCATCTACTCCTACAATTTTGATTCCATGTCATTTATTTTTGGTGTGAGGCATCCCTAAGGAGTCGTGCATACGGCTTGTGCTTTTTTAGTCGATTGGGTGATTTTTGAATTTTAGGGGAATTTTTAAAGAAAAAAATTTAAAATGTGTCTCCTCCTACATTTTTGACCCGATGTGATTTATTTTTGATATGAGGCACCCCTAAAGTGTCGTGCATACGGCTTGTGCTTTTCTAGTCGATCGGGTGATTTTTTAATTTTTGGGGAATTTTTGAAGAAAAAAATTTAAAATGTATCTCGTCCTACATTTTTTATCCGATGTCTTTTTTTTTTAGCCCAGTTGGCTTTTTAGCCAACAGGGCTATACAGATGGGGGCAAGTGTTTTTAACCTTCTACTGCATTAGGAAATTTTTTTATTTTTTGGTTTAAACCATTTTTGGCGATTTTATTGCCAATTTGGGCAAAATACGAAAAAACCTATCTTGTCCCTCATTTTTCATCTTAAGATTCCGAAATTTTTTATGAAGAAACTAGAACTAAGGGGTGAAAAAAGTACTTTTTTCGATTTTTGAATTTCGCCTTATTTTTGAATCTACTGAGCTTCAAAGTTTGCAACTTCTAAAAATTGGCAAATTTCCATTTTTTTTTCTTAACAAAGTAGTTAAAGTGGAATATCTTTTTTATTTTTCATCCGATTCGTACCAAATTTTAAACGCGAGTTTTTAACCTTCTACTGCATTAGGATTTTTTTTTATTTTTTGGTTTAAACCATTTTTGGCGATTTTATTGCCAATTTGGGCAAAATACGAAAAAATCTATCTAGTGCCTCATTTTTCATCGGAAGATTCCGAAATTTGTTATGAAGAAACTAGAACTAAGGGGTGAAAAAAGTACATTTTTCGATTTTTGAATTTCGCCTTATTTTTTAATCTACTGAGCTTCGAAGTTTGCAGCTTTTAAAAAATTGGAAATTTCCATTTTTCTTCTTAAAAAAGCAAAGTTTCAATTTGCAGAGGGGCACAATATGTTACATGCAAGTACTTCTGGTTGGACTTTTCAGTAATTTTGTTGTCAGTGGGTCATTTCTATGATATTTTCAAGTGGGCGATAATAGGGAACATTGGGCGATAAAGCAAGAAAGTTGTATTTTTCGGTTTAAAAGTGCAGGAATCAATTCTATGTCCCAAAAATATGATAAATATGATATGTTTCGGATGGGCGATAATAGGGAATATTGGTCGATACTGCAAGAAAGTTGTAATTTTCGCTTTAAATGTGCAGGAAACAATTCTAGGACCCGAAAATATGATAAATATAATATTTTTCGGGTGGGCGATAATAGGGAACATTGGGCGATAATGTAAGAACGTTGTAATTTTCGCTTTAAAAGTGCAGGGATCAGTTCTATGACCCGAAAATATGATAAATGTGATATTTTTCGGGTAGGCGATAATAGGGAATATTGGGCGATAATGTAAGAAAATTGTAATTTTCGCTTTAAAAGTGCAGGAATCAATTCTATGTCCCGAAAATATGATAAATATAATATTTTTCGGGTGGGCCATAATAGGGAATATTGGGCGATAATGCAAGAAAGTTGTAATTTTCGCTTTAAAAGTGCAGGAATAAATTCTATGACCCGAAAATATGATAAATATGATATTTTTCGTGTGGGCGATAATAGGGAACATTGGGCGATAATGCAAGAAAGTTGTAATTTTCGCTTTAAAAGTGCAGGAATCAATTCTGTGACCCGAAAATATGATAAATGTGATATTTTTCGGGTGGGCGATATCAGGGAATATTGGGCGAAAAAGCAAGAAAGTTCTAATTTTCGCTTTAAAAGTGCAGGAAACAATTCTAGGACCCGAAAATATGATAAATATAATATTTTTCGGGTGGGCGATAATAGGGAACATTGGGCGATAATGCAAGAAATTTGTAATTTTCGCTTTTAAAGTACAGGAATCAATTCTATGAACCGAAAATATGATAAATGTGATATTTTTCAGGTGGGCGATAATAGGAAATATTGGGCGATAATGTAAGAAGATTGTAATTTTCGCTTTAAAAGTGCAAGAATATATTCTGTGACCCGAAAATATGATAAATATGATATTTTTCGGATGGGCGATAATAGGGAATATTGGTCGATACTGCAAGAAAGTTGTAATTTTCACTTTAAAAGTGCAGGAAACAATTCAAGGACCAGAAAATATGATAAATATAATATTTTTCGGGTGGGCGATAATAGGGAACATTGGGCGATAATGTAAGAAAGCTGTAGTTTTCGCTTTAAAATTGCAGGAATCAATTCTTTGACCCGAAAATATGATAAATGTGCTATTTTTCGTGTAGGCGATAATAGGGAACATTGGGCGATAGTGCAAGAAAGTTGTAATTTTCGCTTTAAAAGTGCAGGAATCAATTCTGTGACCCAAAAATATGATGAATGTGATATTTTACGGGGGGGGGGGGCGATAATAGGGAATATTGGGCGATAAAGCAAGAAAGTTGTAATTTTCGCTTTAAAAGTGCAGGAAACAATTCTAGGACCCGAAAATATGTTAAATATAATATTTTTCGGGTGGGCGATAATAGGGAACATTGGGCGATAATTTAAGAAAGTTGTAATTTTCGCTTTAAAAGAGCAGGAATCAATTCTATAACACGAAAACATGATAAATATGATATTTTTCGGATAGCCGATAATAGGGAATATTGGGCGATAATGCAAGAAAGTTGTAATTTTCGCTTTAAAAGTGCAGGGATCAATTCTATGTCCCGAAAATATGATAAATATGATATTTTTTGGATGGGCGATAATAGGGAACATTCTGCGATAATGCAAGAAAGTTGTAATTTTCGCTTTAAAAGTGCAGGAATCAATTCTATGACCCGAAAATATGATAAATGTGATATTTTTCGGGTGGGCTATAATAGGGAATATTGGGCGATAATGTAAGAAAATTGTAATTTTCGCTTTAAAGTGCAGGAATCAATTCTATGACACTAAAATATGATAAATATGATATTTTTTCGGATGTTCGATAATAGGGATCATTGGGGGAAAGTGCAAGAAAGTTGTAATTTTCGCTTTAAAAGTGCAGGGATCAATTCTATGTCCCGAAAATATGGTTAATATGATATTTTTTGGATGGGCGATAATAGGGAACATTGGGCGATAATGCAAGAAAGTTGTAATTTTCGCTTTAAAACTGCAGGAATGAATTCTATGACCCGAAAATATGATAAATGTGATATTTTTCGGGTGGGCGATAATAGGGAACATTGGGCGATAATGTAAGAAAGTTGTAATTTTCGCTTTAAAAGTGCAGGAATCAATTCTATGACCCGAAAATATGATAAATGTGATATTTTTCGGGTGGGCTATAATAGGGAATATTGGGCGATAATGTAAGAAAATTGTAATTTTCGCTTTAAAGTGCAGGAATCAATTCTATGACACTAAAATATGATAAATATGATATTTTTTCGGATGGTCGATAATAGGGTTCATTGGGGGATAGTGCAAGAAAGTTGTAATTTTCGCTTTAAAAGTGCAGGGATCAATTCTATGTCCCGAAAATATGGTTAATATGATATTTTTTGGATGGGCGATAATAGGGAACATTGGGCGATAATGCAAGAAAGTTGTAATTTTCGCTTTAAAACTGCAGGAATGAATTCTATGACCCGAAAATATGATAAATGTGATATTTTTCGGGTGGGCGATAATAGGGAACATTGGGCGATAATGTAAGAAAGTTGTAATTTTCGCTTTAAAAGTGCAAGGATCAATTCTATGACCCGAAAATATGATAAATGTTATATTTTTCGGGTAGGCGATAATAGGTAATATTGGGCGATAATGTAAGAAAGTTGTAATTTTCGCTTTAAAAGTGCAGGAATCAATTCTATGACCCGAAAATATGATAAATGTGATATTTTTCGGGTGGGCGATAATAGGGAATATTGGGCGATAATGTAAGAAAGTTGTAATTTTCGCTTTAAAAGTACAGGAATCAATTCTGTGACCCGAAAATATGATAAATATGATATTATTCGGATGGGCGATAATAGGGAATATTGGTCGATACTGCAAGAAAGTTGTAATTTTCGCTTTAAATGTGCACGAAGCAATTCTAGGACCCGAAAATATGATAAATATAATATTTTTCGGGTGGGCGATATTAAGGAAGATTTTGCGAAAATGCAAGAAAGTTGTAATTTTCGCTTTAAAAGTGCAGGGATCAATTCTATGTCCCGAAAATATGATAAATATGATATTTTTTGGATGGGCGATAATAGGGAACATTCTGCGATAATGCAAGAAAGTTGTAATTTTCGCTTTAAAAGTGCAGGAATCAATTCTATGACCCGAAAATATGATAAATGTGATATTTTTCGGGTGGGCTATAATAGGGAATATTGGGCGATAATGTAAGAAAATTGTAATTTTCGCTTTAAAGTGCAGGAATCAATTCTATGACACTAAAATATGATAAATATGATATTTTTTCGGATGTTCGATAATAGGGATCATTGGGGGAAAGTGCAAGAAAGTTGTAATTTTCGCTTTAAAAGTGCAGGGATCAATTCTATGTCCCGAAAATATGGTTAATATGATATTTTTTGGATGGGCGATAATAGGGAACATTGGGCGATAATGCAAGAAAGTTGTAATTTTCGCTTTAAAACTGCAGGAATGAATTCTATGACCCGAAAATATGATAAATGTGATATTTTTCGGGTGGGCGATAATAGGGAACATTGGGCGATAATGTAAGAAAGTTGTAATTTTCGCTTTAAAAGTGCAGGAATCAATTCTATGACCCGAAAATATGATAAATGTGATATTTTTCGGGTGGGCTATAATAGGGAATATTGGGCGATAATGTAAGAAAATTGTAATTTTCGCTTTAAAGTGCAGGAATCAATTCTATGACACTAAAATATGATAAATATGATATTTTTTCGGATGGTCGATAATAGGGTTCATTGGGGGATAGTGCAAGAAAGTTGTAATTTTCGCTTTAAAAGTGCAGGGATCAATTCTATGTCCCGAAAATATGGTTAATATGATATTTTTTGGATGGGCGATAATAGGGAACATTGGGCGATAATGCAAGAAAGTTGTAATTTTCGCTTTAAAACTGCAGGAATGAATTCTATGACCCGAAAATATGATAAATGTGATATTTTTCGGGTGGGCGATAATAGGGAACATTGGGCGATAATGTAAGAAAGTTGTAATTTTCGCTTTAAAAGTGCAAGGATCAATTCTTTGACCCGAAAATATGATAAATGTTATATTTTTCGGGTAGGCGATAATAGGTAATATTGGGCGATAATGTAAGAAAGTTGTAATTTTCGCTTTAAAAGTGCAGGAATCAATTCTATGACCCGAAAATATGATAAATGTGATATTTTTCGGGTGGGCGATAATAGGGAATATTGGGCGATAATGTAAGAAAGTTGTAATTTTCGCTTTAAAAGTACAGGAATCAATTCTGTGACCCGAAAATATGATAAATATGATATTATTCGGATGGGCGATAATAGGGAATATTGGTCGATACTGCAAGAAAGTTGTAATTTTCGCTTTAAATGTGCACGAAGCAATTCTAGGACCCGAAAATATGATAAATATAATATTTTTCGGGTGGGCGATATTAAGGAAGATTTTGCGAAAATGTAAGAAAGTTGTAATTTTCGCTTTAAAAGTGCAGGAATCAATTCTATGACCCGAAAATATGATAAATATGATATTTTTCGTGTGGGCGATAATAGGGAACATTGGGCGATAATGCAAGAAAGTTGTAATTTTCGCTTTAAAAGTGCAGGGATCAATTCTATGACCCGAAAATATGATAAATGTGATATTTTTCGGGTATTCGATAATAGGGAATATTGGGCGATAATGTAAGAAAATTGTGATTTTCGCTTTAAAAGTACAGGAATCAATTCTATGTCCCGAAAGTATGATAAATATGATATTTGTCGGGTGGGCGATAATAGGGAACATTGGGCGATAATGCAAGATAGTTGTAATTTTCGCTTTAAAAGTGCAGGAATAAATTCTATGACCCGAAAATATGATAAATATGATATTTTTCGTGTGGGCGATAATAGGGAACATTGGGCGATAATGCAATAAAGTTGTAATTTTCGCTTTAAAAGTGCAGAGATCAATTCTGTGACCCGAAAATATGATAAATGTGATATATTTCGGGTGGGCGATATCAGGGAATATTGGGCGAAAAAGCAAGAAAGTTGTAATTTCGCTTTAAAAGTGCAGGAAACAATTCTAGGACCCGAAAATATGATAAATATAATATTTTTTCGGGTGGGCGATAATAGGGAACATTGGGCGATAATGCAATAAAGTTGTAATTTTCGCTTTAAAAGTGCAGGGATCAATTCTATGTCCCGAAAATATGGTTAATATGATATTTTTTGGATGGGCGATAATAGGGAACATTGGGCGATAATGCAAGAAAGTTGTAATTTTCGCTTTAAAACTGCAGGAATGAATTCTATGACCCGAAAATATGATAAATGTGATATTTTTCGGGTGGGCGATAATAGGGAACATTGGGCGATAATGTAAGAAAGTTGTAATTTTCGCTTTAAAAGTGCAGGAATCAATTCTATGACCCGAAAATATGATAAATGTGATATTTTTCGGGTGGGCTATAATAGGGAATATTGGGCGATAATGTAAGAAAATTGTAATTTTCGCTTTAAAGTGCAGGAATCAATTCTATGACACTAAAATATGATAAATATGATATTTTTTCGGATGGTCGATAATAGGGTTCATTGGGGGATAGTGCAAGAAAGTTGTAATTTTCGCTTTAAAAGTGCAGGGATCAATTCTATGTCCCGAAAATATGGTTAATATGATATTTTTTGGATGGGCGATAATAGGGAACATTGGGCGATAATGCAAGAAAGTTGTAATTTTCGCTTTAAAACTGCAGGAATGAATTCTATGACCCGAAAATATGATAAATGTGATATTTTTCGGGTGGGCGATAATAGGGAACATTGGGCGATAATGTAAGAAAGTTGTAATTTTCGCTTTAAAAGTGCAAGGATCAATTCTATGACCCGAAAATATGATAAATGTTATATTTTTCGGGTAGGCGATAATAGGTAATATTGGGCGATAATGTAAGAAAGTTGTAATTTTCGCTTTAAAAGTGCAGGAATCAATTCTATGACCCGAAAATATGATAAATGTGATATTTTTCGGGTGGGCGATAATAGGGAATATTGGGCGATAATGTAAGAAAGTTGTAATTTTCGCTTTAAAAGTACAGGAATCAATTCTGTGACCCGAAAATATGATAAATATGATATTATTCGGATGGGCGATAATAGGGAATATTGGTCGATACTGCAAGAAAGTTGTAATTTTCGCTTTAAATGTGCACGAAGCAATTCTAGGACCCGAAAATATGATAAATATAATATTTTTCGGGTGGGCGATATTAAGGAAGATTTTGCGAAAATGTAAGAAAGTTGTAATTTTCGCTTTAAAAGTGCAGGAATCAATTCTATGACCCGAAAATATGATAAATATGATATTTTTCGTGTGGGCGATAATAGGGAACATTGGGCGATAATGCAAGAAAGTTGTAATTTTCGCTTTAAAAGTGCAGGGATCAATTCTATGACCCGAAAATATGATAAATGTGATATTTTTCGGGTATTCGATAATAGGGAATATTGGGCGATAATGTAAGAAAATTGTGATTTTCGCTTTAAAAGTACAGGAATCAATTCTATGTCCCGAAAGTATGATAAATATGATATTTGTCGGGTGGGCGATAATAGGGAACATTGGGCGATAATGCAAGATAGTTGTAATTTTCGCTTTAAAAGTGCAGGAATAAATTCTATGACCCGAAAATATGATAAATATGATATTTTTCGTGTGGGCGATAATAGGGAACATTGGGCGATAATGCAATAAAGTTGTAATTTTCGCTTTAAAAGTGCAGAGATCAATTCTGTGACCCGAAAATATGATAAATGTGATATATTTCGGGTGGGCGATATCAGGGAATATTGGGCGAAAAAGCAAGAAAGTTGTAATTTCGCTTTAAAAGTGCAGGAAACAATTCTAGGACCCGAAAATATGATAAATATAATATTTTTTCGGGTGGGCGATAATAGGGAACATTGGGCGATAATGCAATAAAGTTGTAATTTTCGCTTTAAAAGTGCAGGAAGTAATTATATGACCCGACAATATGATAAATGTGATATTTTTCGGGTGGTCGATTGCCTCTTTTTCATTTTTCCCACGCAAATTAAAATTAATTAGGGTCCACATATTTTTGACGAACCCCCCGCTTTGAAGTTTACCAGGGCATTTGAAGTACGCCTGTCAGGGTAGACTATCCACGGTCTGGATATACCTCACCCGATCATTTATCGATTTTTAATTAAACGCTGGCCTAGTACCACCCTGGATAGGAATCCACGCATATAAGAAAGGACGTTATTTAAATTTTGGAGTTCTACTTTTCTTTGATATCAAATTAAATTGGAGAAAAATTCCTGTTTTTACATATATATTTTTATTTGACAAATATCGTACCGTGTTCTGGATAGGATGTTCCAAAACTGTATGCACATTTTTATACTCAACACAACACAAGTAAATAAACATGCGCATTGATCCGAAATAAGAACCGCACATCAACGCAAGGTAAATAAACATGCGCACTGATCCGAAATGCAAACCGCACATCAACGCAAGTTAAATAAACATGCGCACTGGTCCGAAAAAAGAACCGCACATCAACACAATGTAAATAAACATGCGCACTGATCCGAAATAAGAACCGCACATCAACACAAGTAAATAAACATGCACACTGATCCGAAATGCCAACCGCACATCAACGCAAGTTAAATAAACATGCGCACTGGTCCGAAATTCGAACCGCGCATCAACGCCACTTAAATAAACGTGTGGAGTGGTTCGAAATGTGAACCACGCGCCAACGCAAGTTAAACAAACATTTTTACTGGTCCAGAATAAGAACCGCGCACCAAGCAAGTTCAATAAACGTGCGCACTGGTCCGATATTCGAACCGCGCGTCAACGCAAGTTAAATAAATATGCGCAATGGCCCGAAATTCGAACTGATCATCAACGCAAGTTGAATAAACATGCGCACTGGTCCAAAATGCAAACCGCGCACCAACGCAAGTTAAATAAACATATACACACGTCCAAAATAAGCACCGTGCAAGTTAGATAAACATGCAAACTCTTCCGAAATGCGAACCGCGCATCAAGACAACCTAAGGAAACTTGTGCACTTGTCCAAAATAAGAACGAAAGTAATATAAACATGCGCATTGGTCTGGAATAAGAACCGCGCATTAATCTTTATTAAGTTAAATAAACATGTGCACTGTTCCAAAATGAGAGCCGCGCATCAACGCAAATAAAATAAACATGCGCACTTGTCTGAATTAGAACCGCGCATTGAGGCAAGTTACATAAATATGCGCACTGGTCCGAAATGCGAGCGTTGTTTGAAGGTATCTATGGCAAACTATCCAGTCTACCAGATATACAAAAAATCTGTTCCCCATTTTTCTGGGAAAGAAATCTTTGTATGCATTTATCGGTCTATGTTCTGGTCCGGTGCTAAATTAATTATTGAGCTAGCTCTTTGCCGTCTCATCTTTTGAAGCTTGATATTTCAGGGAAATTCCTTCGCTCATGCACGCTGGAATGGGTCTTATTGCGTTTCGTAAGCTGGGACTTTGTCCTTGGACAAACTTGTTCAAAAAATGATACATACAAGAAACAACCATTCGTACAACATTCAAAAAATGTAGTAATTACAGTTTTGATCAAAGTATATATTAAAGAATTCGCACACAGAGTTACCATTGAGGGGAGGTCGCGGCGTGTGTTATCAAGCGTTCCAAGTACAATTCTATTACCCTACTTCAAAGACTCGAATTTTTTTCTGCCTCCACATTCCTAACCGATTCCCATGGCTGACGTTTTAACCTATGTGTTTTTAGCTTATGGCAGGTTTAAGGTGACTTCTTTGAAATGGGAAACCTCAGCGACAAAGGCCATTGTTTTGTTGCGGGAAATTATAGACATATTTTTCACTTTGTTGTCTTGGGCAAAAGATATTGGTCTGTGCTATTCATTTTGATAAATTCTTCAATGAAAATTAAAGAATTTGTCAATGGACACCCAGCGTTTACTTTCGTTTATTACATAACTTCTGTGATACTGATTTGGACGAGTAATGCAAGCGTTTGTGTACCAGTAAATAGAGACTGGGAAAACCACAGCATAAATAATAAAAATTGTCCCCACTTGTCGTAAAGGTTTCTTAAAGGGTTGATTGGGTTCAAGAAATTTTATTGAAATTTTGTTGAAATATGTTGTCATTTGCTCCAACTGGACACTTTGTTATTTTAAATGTGATGGGCTGTTTGAAGATGCGCTAAAAGTGTGTACTTCCTCGGGTCGGAAGATCTTTTTTCTGATGGACTGTTTGAAGATGCGCTAAAAACGTGTGCTTTTCTCGGGTCTGAAGATCGTTTTTCGCCCCTTTCCCTGCATCAGATTTCATAATGTTCTCACGCAGGTTTCAATATTTATTCCTTGCCGTGGTTTCACCATGTGCCCATACAGATTTTCACTTGAAATTCTTAATCAGACTGAATTTGTTACTGCATATTGGGACGCATACTTTGGAACCTTCAAGAGATGTTCACTGCGTGGGAACGGGCGTGAAAATTATATAAAAAGACCCTGAAATACCAATAATTGAGCAACACGCGTTAAAATTGCGCTTGATACATTCTCTTTTTGTTCCTCAAGAGATGCCATGGCGTTATCCCGCCGTTTCTCCAGTGATACCATGGCATTATCTCACCGTTCCTCAAATAACACCATAACGTTATCCCGCCGTTCCTCCAGTGACACCCTGGCGTTATCTCGCCGTTCCTCCAGTGATGCCATCACGTTATCCCGCCGTTCCTGTAGTGACACCATGACGTTATCCCGCCGTTCCTGTAGTGACACCATAGCGTTATCCCGCCGTTCCTGTAGTGACACCATGGCGTTATCCCGCCGTTCCTGTAGTGACACCATGGCGTTATCCCGCCGTTCCTGTAGTGACACCATAGCGTTATCCCGCCGTTCCTGTAGTGACACCATGGCGTTATCCCGCCGTTCCTGTAGTGACACCATAGCGTTATCCCGCCGTTCCTGTAGTGACACCATGGCGTTATCCCGCCGTTCCTGTAGTGACACCATGGCGTTATCCCGCCGTTCCTGTAGTGACACCATGGCGTTATTCCGCCGTTCCTCCAGTGAAACCATGGCGTTATCCTGCCGTTCCTGTAGTGACACCATGGCGTTATCCCGCCGTTTCTTCAGTGATACCATAGCGTTATCCTACCGTTCCTGCAGTGATGCCATCACGTTTTCCCGCCGTTCCTGTAGTGACACCATGGCGTTATCCCGCCGTTTCTTCAGTGATACCATAGCGTTATCCTACCGTTCCTGCAGTGATGCCATCACGTTATCCCGCCGTTCCTGTAGTGACACCATGACGTTATCCCGCCGTTCCTGTAGTGACACCATAGCGTTATCCCGCCGTTCCTGTAGTGACACCATGGCGTTATCCCGCCGTTCCTGTAGTGACACCATGGCGTTATCCCGCCGTTCCTGTAGTGACACCATAGCGTTATCCCGCCGTTCCTGTAGTGACACCATGGCGTTATCCCGCCGTTCCTGTAGTGACACCATAGCGTTATCCCGCCGTTCCTGTAGTGACACCATGGCGTTATCCCGCCGTTCCTGTAGTGACACCATGGCGTTATCCCGCCGTTCCTGTAGTGACACCATGGCGTTATTCCGCCGTTCCTCCAGTGAAACCATGGCGTTATCCTGCCGTTCCTGTAGTGACACCATGGCGTTATCCCGCCGTTTCTTCAGTGATACCATAGCGTTATCCTACCGTTCCTGCAGTGATGCCATCACGTTTTCCCGCCGTTCCTGTAGTGACACCATGGCGTTATCCCGCCGTTTCTTCAGTGATACCATGGCGTTATCCCGCCGTTCCTGCAGTGATACCATGGCGTTATCCCGCCGTTCCTGCAGTGATGCCATCACGTTTTCCCGCCGTTCCTGTAGTGACACCATGGCGTTATCCCGCCGTTTCTTCAGTGATACCATGGCGTTATCCCGCCGTTCCTGCAGTGATGCCATCACGTTTTCCCGCCGTTCCTGTAGTGACACCATGGCGTTATCCCGCCGTTTCTTCAGTGATACCATGGCGTTATCCCGCCGTTCCTGCAGTGATGCCATCACGTTATCCCGCCGTTCCTGTAGTGACACCATGGCGTTATCCCGCCGTTCCTGCAGTGACACCATGGCGTTATCCCGCCGTTCCTCCAGTGACACCATGGCGTTATCTCGCCGTTCCTCCAGTGATGCCATCACGTTATCCCGCCGTTTCTTCAGTGATACCATAGCGTTATCCTACCGTTCCTGCAGTGATACCATGGCGTTTTCCCGCCGTTCCTCCAGTGATACTATGGTGTTATCCCGCCGTTCCTCCAGTGATACCATGGCGTTATCCCACCATTCCTCCAATGACACCATGGCGTTATCCCTCCGCTCCTCCAGTGATACCATAGTGTTATCCCGCCGTTCCTCCAGTGATACCATAGTGTTATCCCGCCGTTCCTACGGTAATTTCACGGCGGTAGTTTCGTTGTTTGATACTGTAACACTGTGTACAAACTCAAGGTAGCAATTCAGTTCAAAATACCGGTTTCAAGTAAACTGCCCCCCTCCCCCCTCCGGGTTAGGGGAAAAGGGGGAAGGGAGATTACCTGGTCGGCAAACGCAAGGGGGAAGGCTGTTAAGCGGTACGTAAAGTTGGGGGAGGGGTTTTTTACAGGGAGGGACTAGGGCGGGGGGAGGGGTGGGGGGGCAGGTCGTTGTTTACCTGAATACAAGAACAGTATGCAGTAGCCTTCACAGAGGGATGCTACAATTCTATATTTGTGAATATGTTTGCACGTTTTATCAGGTTTATGGACAACCTGCAGACGGAGGTGCTGGAGCTGGAGTTCCACGAGTTCTCGCGCGGTATGGCTAACATCACGGAGGAGGAGTTCGCGCGCATCCTCCTTCGCTACACAACGCTCAGCCCGGAGGAGAACCAGGTGTACCTCGACCGCCTCCGGGAGCGCATTCCCGATGTACAGGTGCGTGCTCGGCTCACTGGCTTCTCTACAAGTCAGTGAAAAGACTTAAAATAGAGCACAGGCGAAAAAAAATAAAGCCGTTTAACTTACTTCTGAACAAAATTTCATTTTGTTGGGAGGAAGTAGAGTCTGTAGAGTCTAGGACTTTCCCCGGGGGACTTTACCCGACCTAGGAATTTACCTGCGGTAGGACATTACCCGCGAATGAAATAAACGAAACAGAAACACAGATTCTCCACAATATTTTATTTTATATTTGAAACTGACAACAAGCAACCAATGCAGCAACCTCGTTCAGATTACTCATAAAATCGTCGTTTCACTAAGAGTCAGTTGTTTCCTGTATGTAGACCGTATAATCCATCTTAGGCCGGAGTCGAAAAAATAGTCACCGAAATCGTCTGCGCATTGGTCTAAAACCCATCACACATTTAGGGATTATGCTTTAATTACAGTTAAACTGCATGACAACAACTATACCCCGCCCCTCAGGCTGCACCAGTATAATCCGGGATGATTGAAAAAAAAATCACACACTGGAGAAAACACAATAATTTAGAACACCATTTAATTGGTTTCAATAATATTCTACATTTTATTTTTACAAGCTTTTTCAAGATTTCATTTTTGTCTCTCCGCGGGTAATGTCCTACCGCGGATAAATTCCCAGGTCGGGTAAAGTCCTACCGCGGGTAAAGTCCCCTCGGGTATTGCCCTGTTTTCTAAGGGGAGTGGGAGTTAGTATAAATATTTCCTCATTTCTGCTAATTCCGTAGCGTTCGGATGAAGACCATTCATTATTTACGTCGTTTTATTCCTCCTTTCGTTTTTAGCTCGCTTAAGTTCTTTTATTTGATTTGCGTCAATTCACCGGATCGGACAGCTCATTTCAGTTTTTTTCGGACGAGTCCTAAAAAGCTTATAACGAACTTGAAGCAAAGACTGTTTACTACTAAGATATGACACTCAGCCATTTTCGCGTATCCAGACAGCAGTGGCGCCGCCTGGTATAAGAGTTGCAAATTAAGCTGTCAATACATTGAGGTTACCTGGTAAGTGCACGTGTTTTTTAACTTTTCATTACTTTTTCGGTCTTAAAGTTCGGTCTTAAAAACATGTCGCCTGGATAATGATTAGTAAAGAATAAGAGTATGGCTACTACAACAAGAGGGCGACCTTGTGCAGCAATTGGATGCGATAATGACTACTACAACTGCAATCTTTCCTTCTTTCGATTTCCACCTGACAAACATAGAAAGAGATTAATATCGAATGTTGTTCCAACACTGTTTCATGTTCGAAATCCCTCTCCCCAAATTACAATATCGTGCCCCGCGTCAAAAATTCGAAGTAAAAAGAAGGAATTAAAAACTCCAAAAACATCTTTTTCTGTGGGTCCATCCTCACCACAAGAAAATGTGATGAAAAAAGGATAGCTTGGTTTCAACCCCTTCACCTGGCCATCAGCTACACCTGATATGCCCAGTAAACAAAAATTAAAAAAAAAAAGTTTTGGAGAGCGAAAAAACCAAAACAGACCAATTCTGCAGCGGCCAAAATTAATTCTTGCATGAATGAACTTAGCCAATATTTATTTATACCATCCGAAAAAATTGGGTTATTGTTGTGAAAGATCTGGAATCTGTTTTCGTCACCGTTTTTCCAATGGTGCAGCACATGACAAAACTTGACAAGTTTGCAATGCCAGAGATGTGGAAAAAAAATGTAATTGAATGTACAAATACCGCTTGTGTTAAAAAGATAAAAAGCGCCGTAGGATTGTTTATGAAGATGCGAATTCATTTTGCTTTGAAAATGGCAAATTTTTGTTCGGTTAGATCCTAGAGTGATAAAAGAAAAAGAAAAGTCTTATAGCTTATTCATGTGTAAATGTGAGAGCAGTATTTACCTTTTTCTATTGTGATCTTTGACGGGAGGGTGGGGAGGGGGTGATCGTTATCTGATCAGATTTGTTAAATAAAAGGTGGCTGTGCTAATAAAATGGCATTTTTTTATCCTTCTTACTTCTATTGTTCAGCTCCTGTTGAAATAAATTACTTTAAATCCCCTAAAATCTATTGAAATATCGAGCTTAACACCAATACTGTAAAGTGCTTTGACAGCTGTTTTTCTCAGTTTGCAACTCTTCCACCAGGGGCGCTACAATCAGCTGGATACTATAGGCTGTATAGGGAGTGTCATATCTTAGTAGTTTATAGTCTTTGCTTGAAGTCAAGTCAAAATTTGTTTACACTGTATTTAAAAATTTTAGGCGAGATGTAGAAGTGTGTTGTTCGAGCCGGAGGTATCTCAGTGTCACGACTTCGTGCACTGTTTCCGAATACTCATATCGACTAATCAACTCCTAATTATTTATAGCCCGGTAATGATGTAAGCTATGTAATTGCAATTCAGCGTTAGCAATATCATGACTTCCGTAGCCGGTCGTTTTCGTATAGCTAACGCAGCCGGCATGTGACAACTAAAAATAGCTGAGCTCTTTCCCGGCAAAAAAAAAAAGTTGCTGCAAACCTAATTGTCATGAGTGAAGTAACACCAGTGTTGCCACATCATCCTTTTTTAAAAGGATTATCCTTTTTTTTGAAAAAGTCCGATTTTATCCTTTTTTTATCCTTAAATACTTTTTTTTATACTTTTTTTTAATTTTCATCCTTTTTTTTATCCTTTTTTTTTTGCTTTTCATCCTTTTTTTATTTTGGTACTTTTTTTTCATTTTCTTTTTTCGTTCAAAATATCATTTTTTTCTAATTAGTTATATGTTTTTTTTCTGCTATAATTTTTTCTCCCCCTAGTCATGATTAGGCCATAATATTAACCGCTCTTACACTGTACATGTAAGTAATTTCCAACTTTTTTGCAGCGTCTGTTGTTAAAATCAATACATCTGTAGAGAAAGGGTATTTTTTTCATGGAATTGATACATATATTCTGTAAACTTATTCAATGTCTTATCACACTGTAAAATATCCAGTATTCCAAATGATGTTGAGTAGTTTTTAGCCCAGCTTACATTACACGTAAGCTGGTTTATTCCTATCGGTTTGCGGATGGCGTCCGTTAGTTAGTTAGTTAGTGGTTTATTTAGTAAACTTGTTTCAAAATGCATCTCCTCCTACAGTTTTGATCCGATGTCATTTATTTTTGGTGTGAGTCATCGCTAAGGGGTCGTGCATACGGCTTGTGCTTTTCTAGTCGATCCGATGATTTTTGAATTTTTGGCGAATTTTTTAAGAAAAAAAAATTAAAATGTATCTCCTCCTACATTTTTGACCCTATGTCACTTATTTTTGATGTGAGGCACCCCTAAAGGGTCGTGCATACGGCTTGTGCTTTTTTAGTCGCTCGGACAATTTTTGAATTTTTTGGGAATTTTTTAAGCAAAAATCTCGAAAATAATTCAAAATGCATCTACTCCTACAATTTTGAGTCAATGTCATTTATTTTTGGTGTGAGACATCTCTAAGCGTTCATGCATACGGCTTGTGCTTTTCTAGTCGATCCGGTGATTTTTGAACTTTTGGCGAATTTTTTAAGAAAAAATTTAAAATGTATCTCCTCCTACATTTTTGACCCGATGTCATTTATTTCCCGATATATGAGGCACCCTTAAAGGTCATACATACGGCTTGTGCTTTTTTTTGTCGATCGGGTGATTTTTTGAATTTTTGGGGAATTTTTTAAGCAAAAATTTCGAAAATAATTCAAAATGCATCTACTCCTACAATTTTGAGTCGATGTCATTTATTTTTGAATTTTTGGGGTATTTTTCAAGAAAAAGAAATTAAAATGTATCCCTTCCTACATTTTTGATCCGATGTCATTTATTTTTGGTATGAGGCACCTCTAAAGGGTCGTGCGTATGGCTTGTGCTTTTTTTTATATTTTTAGGGAGTTTTTGAAGAAAAAACTTCAAAATGCATTTCCCCCCTACAGTTTTGAACGGATTTCGTTTTTTTCTTTTGATATGAGGCGCCCCTAAGGGGTTGAGCATACGGCTTGCACTTTTTAGTCGATCCGACAATTTTTGTATTTTTAGGGAATTTTTGAAGAAAGACTTCAAAATGCATTTCCTCCTACAGTTTTTATCCGATTTCATTTATTTTTTGTATGATTCATCATTAGGTGGGTCGGACATAGGGTTTGTGCTGTTTGACTCAACTTGGAAATTTTTGATTGTGGGGGGAATTTTTGATGAAACTACCTCAAAGTGTATCTTCTCCTACAGTTTTGATCAGACATCATTTATTTTGGGGTTGAGGCATGCTTAGGGTGTCGTGAATACGGCCTGTGCTTTTTTGAGTCGATCAAGGAATTTTTGAAGAAAAAAATTCAAACTGCATTTCCTCCTGCGGTTTTTATCAGAGTTCATTTATTTTTAATATGAGCCGTTTCTAGGGGTCATGCATACGGCTTGCTACTTTTTGAGAGAATTGGTAAAACTTTCGAATTTTTTTTTTCGGAATTTTTAAAAAAAATTAAATGAATCTCCTCCTACAGCGCGTAAGCACAAGTTAAATGAACTTGCGCAGTGGTCACATTTAACAACCGGACATCGATGCAAGTTACATAAACATGCGCAGTAGTCAAAGATAAGCACTGTGCATTGATGCAAGTTAAATAGACATGCGCATTGATCCGAAATGTGAACCGCGCATCGACGGAAGACAAATAAACATCCGAACTGGTCCAAAATAAGCACCGCGCATCAACGCAAGTTAAATAAACATGCGCAATGGTCCGAAATTCGAACTGCTAATCAACGCAAGTTGAATAAACATGCGCACTGGTCCGAAATTCGAACCGCGTATCAACGCAAGTTAAATAAACATTCGCAATGGTCCGAAATTCGAACTGCTCATCAACACAAGTTAAATAAACATGCAAACTGGTCAGAAATGCGAACCACACATCGGCAAAAGGTAAATAAGCATGAGTGCTGGTCGGAATTGCGAACCGCGCATCAACGCAAGTGAAATAAACATGTGCACAGTTCCAAAATGAGAGCCGAGCATCAACGCAAATTAAATAAACATGCGCACTTGTTTCAATAAGAAACGTGCATCGAGACATAAATATGCGCGCGGATCCGAAATGCGAGCGTTGTTTGAAGGTATCTATGGCAGACTATCCAGTCTACCAGAGATACAAAAAATTTTATCCCATTTTTCTGGAAAACAAATCTTTGTATGCATTTATCGGTCTATGTTCTGGTCCGGTGCTAAATTAATTATTGAGCTAGCCTTTTGCCGTCTCGTCTTTTGAAGCCCAAATTTTCAGGGAAATTCCCTTGCTCATGCACACTGGAATTGGTCTTATTTTCTTTTCGTAAGCTGGGACTTTGTCCTTGGACAAACTTGTTATTTCTTGAATGATTTTCAATAACTTCATTCTATCAGTTTGAGTTGCATGTCCCTAGGGACCATCGATAAAGTACGTACGCACCTTTTTTTAGACCAGCCGACCATGTCGGGCTGGTCTTATCACATCAATAGAGGGATATCTGTCGTCTGTATGTACGTATGTACGTGTGTAAACTTTTACTTAGATTAAAATGCTGCTTCTCCCTCAGTTTTGATCGGATGGAATGTTCTGCAGGTAGGCCTCTCTTTAAAAAATTTTTTTCGCGATCCGCCAAAAATTGGCTAAATTGGGGGCATTTAAAAATTTTCGATTGCCAGTTTTCAAAATGGTTCTTCTCCCACAATTTTGATCCGATTCCTTTCCAATTTTGAACATTTATTCTCTAGTTACGCCTGTCTTGAAAAATTACTTTTTTTGGCGATCCGCTAAAAATTGGCTAAATGGGGGCATTTAAAATATTTAGTACCAATTTTCAAAACTCTTCTTTTGGCACAATTTGACCAGATTCCTTTATAAATTTGTGAAGTACAATCAGGTATGCAAACATTTTTTAATCGCTGTGAAAACGAGCATTATAAATTGAGGGTTCGCGTTGGCGGGGTTTTTGTCCACTTTTTGGGCATTTTTTACGAAATGATTCACTTTTTCGGAACCCACCGAGTTTTTCTGGACCTGAGTCACACTTTCCCTTTGACTCACTTTCCTGAGAACCCAGCGCGAACCTTGAAATTACAAAAAAAATGATGCAATATGATTAACATTAATGTTTTCTCGATCTTCAGCAAAATATGAATTATCCTTTTTTTCATACTTTTTTTTCTCAAATTTATCCTTTTTTATCCTTTTTTTTATCCTTTTTTTTTCTTGACGACTCCGTGGCAACACTGTAACACCTTTTTGGCACCTCGTGACAATGATGATTGAAAGTGATTGTCAACAGTCGAAATGTAACAGCGGCAAGTCATACCTCCCCCCCCCCCCCGAAAAAAAAATAAAATTAAAAAAAAAACGCCGACAGGTACGTGATAGTTTGTGACCCCGTAATGTATTTGAAGGCTATTTTAATCATGATGCCTATGTTGGTGTGTTTCCACAGGGTATCACCTTTCAAGAGTTTCGCGACTTTGGTCAGTTTCTCAATAACATCGACGATTTCGCGCTGGCCATGAAGATGTACTCCTTCCTCGGACAGCCCATCTCCGAAGGTAGTGACGCTGGAGCGTCTTTGGTCTTTCATAAATTAAATAAACAGTAATAAAAAATGTACCTTAAATGACTCTGCATTTAAACTTGACATCATTGTACTTGAAATAGATTGCGTGGATTTGTAATTTGGTGGATTTTAAATTGCTAAAAACCGTAGCCGATAGAACGTGAACGTCTTGTAAGTAGTTTCCGGTCTGCTTTTCCAATACTTGTAAATAATCTAAGCAATCCGTTTGATGCCTGTGCGTCGCGAACATAACTGAAAACCAAATTATTTTGTTGTTTTGGAGATTAGCGTTCTTATGCCATGTGTTCACAGAGGAGTTCATACGGGCCACAAAAGCAGTAACGGGTAAGAACCTCAGCAGGCGCGTCACCCACGTCGTATTTCAGCTGTTTGATCGCGACGGCGATGGGCACCTGAGCCAGGGCGAGTTCATCTCCGTCATGAAGGACAGGATACAGAGAGGATTCAAGGTGTGTTTTTGTCCTTGTTTACGCTTGTATTTGATTTGGTTGGCGCAAATGATAGCACCAGCGTTGCTGTACTGGGACGAGAAATGTTTGAAAGCAAAACGTTATATTAGTGTCCCTGCAAAGAACGCGAAACATCGTATTGGTGTGTCCCTGCAAAAACACAAAGCACCGTACCGTTGTCTCTGCAAAAAATTCGAAACATCGTAGCAGTGTCCCTGCAGTGGACGCAGAACATCGTATCAGTGCCGCTACAAAGAAGGGAAAATATCGCACCAGTGTCCCTGCAAAGAGCAATGATCCATTTAGTGATTGGTTTGCTCCAATAATGTTTATATGAGAAGGTCTCGCTCGCACGAATTAAAACGAGACGATTTTGCTGGTCCGCGCAATGCCTATTGTGTACCAAACGGCCGTGGAAAAACTCGTGCCATTTGTAGTGAGAATCCTCAAGTTGTAAGAACTGTTTGTGTTTTTCAGTCGCAAATGGTGACAACGGGACGATGGGAGAATTTCAAAGCCTGCCTGAAACATGAGCAAAAGAACTGCTAACATATACAGCCATTAGAAGACGTGGATGGTGAACCAAGTGACAGTCCATGACCGAACCTCCCCCCTCCCCCCCCCCCCCTCCCTCATGAGCGTGTTGTATAAGTTGTGGAAATTCTCGATCTCTTTAGGCGAGGAAAAAAACTACCTTTGTTTCTTATCCCCTGGCCAGGTCACTAAAATCGTGAATAAAAAAAAAGTGAATCGTCAGGGCCTCACAATTTTCGAGTTAAAAAAATCGACCGGCATGAAACTTTTAAAAAGAAAAGGCACTGAGAATGGGTTTTCAACGGATAATTTTGCGTTCGCGCCTTCGGCCCTTATGTCAGATAAGTGTTATAAAAATCATTAAACCATATTTTGCGAGACAAACGAAAGAGGAATTATGGCCAATGCCCAGTCACTACAATTTAAAAAAAAAATAAATAAAATTTGGCTTGAGAAAAAAACATCGCCGGCCTTGTAAAATTTTTTAAAACTTGAGAAACAAGAGTTTTTCTTCCTGGCCTGCGTTGTGAACACTTGAGCTGTGAATGCTTGAGCTGTGAACGCTTGAGCTGTGAACACTTGAGCTGTGAACACTTGAGCTGTGAACGCTTGAGCTGTGAACGCTTAAGTTAGTCAGTTCTCGCTTCAGGGCTTCTTCGCGCTTTTATCGGTATTTGTTCTATATGTCGAATTTCAACTGTAAAACAACTCGACGAAAATGACGCATAAAATTTGACCACTCACTGGTAATACCAGGGTAGCTGGTAGCCCCCCCCCCCCCCCCCACAATCACAAACACGCATTAAAAAGGCCCTGTTGGTCATTTTGGTATGTTCTTTAACAAGACTGCTTTACTGACATGCTGTCCGAAATGACGAGCAGATTGTCCGAAGTTTTCTGGCTCTGCGATGTAAATTTTTGACTGCGCGTGATCATTTGGACGGAACATAGCGGGGGTTGTTGAACTGCATACTATTTCCACGACGGTCGCTTTTGGAGAATGATATAAATAGCTCGCAGCGACCTAATTGCAAAACACTAACAATAGCATAATAAACACCACGACCCCCCCCCCCTCCAAAGAAATATAAATAAAAAAAATAATTCTCAAAATGTATTTAATCGTTAGAGAAGACCCCATCAACCACCCCCCCCCCCCAACCCAGAATTAACCAGTCATCTAGTTGATGACCAGGTAGATTAAGACTAAATAATAATTAACAGAGATACCTAAACAACAAAACAGTTCTGAAGAGAAGGATGCCAATTTTTAAATGGTCGAATTCTGTTGACATTTTAAAGTGAATTCCACGGAAATTTGTTGTATGCAATGTGTGATTGTCTTGTCCTTTTTTTTTCTTTTTGCTTGTTTAATACTGCTGTTTCGTGAGTAAAGAATTTATGTATTTGTATCTCAAAAACATATTGTATAGGAATTGATCTTCAAGTCTTCTTTATTATTTACAGTGATAACTGTGTAACTGTGAAAGTTCTTGCTAATATATATTCTCAGTTTTTTACTAACTGCCTTTGTTTCACGCTCAATTTCCCCCACATGTGCTATAATTATCTTTATGTAGGTCATTTTTAGCTTAAATATTGCTTCAATTCTAGAGGTTCCGTAGTTAAGATTTACTTCTTTAGGAATTTTGCACTGCAGTGTTTTGTAGATAAACATAGATTAGTCAGCCAAAGATATTGTTGATTTTTGATGGGTGTTGTTCTATAATTATATGACATTTTTTTATTGTTATTGTTGGTTGCCATGGTGTTTGTTTATTTCTTATATTTTACTTGTGTCCTGTGTATTAAGTTTAAACATCCACCCGTTCAATTTGTTGCTGTCAGTCATCACGACCCTGGGATATCCCGAAGTAAGTCTGCCGGTTTTCCAAATAACGAGGGTCCACTGTGTATAAATATTCGGGATAAAATAAGCGTTTAAATCGTGCCAATGTAGAATTTTACTTTGTGAATCATTTTCACATTTATCTCCGGATTTTTAAGAGGGACCTGTGTGCAGTTAATTACTGTTCACCCCCACTTCCCCCTCCCCCTCCCCTGCAGTAACAATTCAGTTGTCGGACACTATTTTTCTGACACTCTTATCCGCACCGTACTGGTTAACGTGAAAAGTAGTTCCCCAGCTATTCTAAATACGTGTGATGTGTTCAGATCAGTTTGTTACGGCACTAGCATGAGTGAAGTTTAGTTATGTACATGGAAAAACAGGTGGATGAAAATATTCAAAATAAAAAAAAATACATCTCACAAAATCTTTCACTTTTCTTGTTTTAGAAGAAAGTAACATTGCTCAGCTGGGTGTTTTGCCGCGTATATTGTCTTCAATGTTTATGTAGTTATCACCCGCGAAACGGAGTGATATAGTTTTCATTTGTTTCAGTGTTTATGGTAACAGGACAAAATCCGCCTAAAAAACCCACTCATTGTTAAATCAACCCGGGCAAAACGACCGTCCGACTGTCTATCAGGCCTTCCTTCTGTAAGCCTTTATTAGAACCCAACCGGGCGAGTCGGGGGGGGGGGGGGGGGTCTGTAGGATTGCCGGCTGTCCGTCTGTCGTCCCGTGTGTCACACTTTGGATGCTGTTTTGTTTCCACGCAAGTTCTCCGAAACTGTTTACCCTAGGCATATGCAACCTTGCTGAGTGAAAATATATATATTTAATTGTGCAACGTCGTGTTATTTTTCAAATCGGCCACAAATTTGCCAAAATGGTGACTTGTCAAACATGCCAATTTTTTAGATAATTGTAATGTAACACTTAGGTGGTTTCCACGCGAGTTCTCCGAAACTATTTACCCTAGGCATATGCAACCTTGCACAGTGAATATATATATTGAAGTTGTGCAACGTCGTATTATATTTCCAATTGGTCAAAAATTGCCAAAATCGCGATTTGTCAAAAATCGCGATTTTTTTAGGTAACTGTAATGTGGGACTTAGTGGCTTTCCACGCAAGTTTTCCGAAACTATTTATCCTAGCTATATGCAACCTAAATAGTTAAACGAAAAGAGTGATACATCTCGTATTTGAAATACATTTTTGTCTCTCTTTGTTGATTGTGTATTTGTTGAGTTTCCTTTGTGGAACCAATAGATATCCCAGTACTCTTCTGTAGCAGTTCAAGTAATGTTTTTATCACGGTCCCACGTGACCCTGCTTTACATATAACGGGGTTAGCAGTCACTATCCCCCCCCCCCTCGCCCCCGCCCCCGCCCCACCACCCACCCTGCCTTAGTCGTACTTATCAGAGTCCCACGTGACCCTGCTTTACATATAACAGGGTTAGTAGTAACTACCCCCTCCGTGGGCTCCGTTGTGACTTCTTCGTACATGCGCAGCTTAGGCGCAGAGCGGCTATTAGAGCAATTTTCAAGTTTTGTAGACTGAACTTGTCCTAGGGTTTTGCTTCAACGAACTTGAACCCTATATTGATTGAAAGCTTATGGGTCGTAGTTGTGTACCTCCCCTTGTGTACGGTCCGTTCGTCGGTCCGTGAGTGTCTCTGAACTTAGGCACAGAACGGCTATCAGCGCAGATTTGAAGTTTTGTGGACTGAACTTGTCGTAGGGTTTTGCTTTAATCAACCTGAAACCTATATGGATTGAAAGCTTATGGGTTGTAAGTGTGTATCTCTCCTTTGGGTCAGCGTCGGTTTGTCCGTCAGTCCATGAGAGTCGCCCGAACTTAGGCTCAAAATACACGTTTTCAGTACATGCACACGTGTAGAGCTTTATGTCATTAACTTCTGTCAAGAATGTGCCTAAAAACACTTCTCTCAAGGCTGTGACAAATGGAGGCATGTGGGCTATACGTGCTCCAACGGACACATTTCTAGTTTCCTTCTAATCATTGCTATCGGTTGCTGATTCCTATATTCCAGTTATTTTTATTATTTAGTCAATCACGGTGTTCGGTCTGCGCCGCCGATGATGGCTTGTTCCCAGCAAACAACCGACGTCTTTTTAGGTTGAAAAAAGGTTGTATTTTGGTCGCGACGACTTCACAACCATATTCTGACCTATTACCCTAAAATCCAACTTTATTCCGATGTCGAGGAGAGGTCGGTTTTCTGACGTCATTCCGACGTTGCAAAAACGACTAAAATGCGATGAACATTATTATCGCTCACCGGAAATGGAAGTCATTTTGAAAAAGAGGAAGAAAAAACGTAATTTTTACATGAAAATTTTAGAATTTTGATGGCGCGTCGGTATTTTTCTGTATAGATTATAAAAATTTACATGGAAAATGCTTTCGTATGTATTTCACAACAGCAGTTGAATAATTAATGATCTATTAATTATATAACTCTAGTCAGTTTCAGGTCGGAATCCGACGTCGGTTCCAATTTCATATACAACCTAAAACCGACTTAATTCCGATATCGGATTTAGGTCGGAACCCGACGTCATTCTGACGTTGAAAACCCGACATCGGTTCCATTTCATATACAACCAAAACCAGCACGTCAGTCCGACGTCGGAAACGACGGGTCACGACGTCGACCCGACATCATTCTGACGTCTTAATGTTTGCTGGGTTTTTGCTACTTTTCTTCCAGTTTTCATCGGATCCTAGTAAAGTTTTGTGGAAATATGACTCACTGAGATGGACAAATATCCATCATTTATTCCCTACAGGTGGAACCTGTGGGGAATATATGCGATCGACCGCGTGTCGGTCTGTCATCAACAGCTTGTTAACACGATAATCTAAATACTGCAGCACGGATTTTAATGAAACTTGGTACAGGGGCCCCGCGTTAATTCGTCATCGGTTAATTCGGTCCCCCGGCTAATTTCAGTTTTGCTGGTCCCGATTTTGGGACCCATTTACTCCCATGCAAAAGTACGAATTAACGAGGACTCGGATAAATCGTCCCAAAAGTGACACACATTAGTCAGGCCTGTTAACAATGTAGAGTAAAACAAATGGCACTTCGCAATTACTTTAAATAAAACGCAGCTCAGACGTCATGCGTTACAAGATAAAAGGGATTAATAAACACTCATTGTGTGGCATAAATGCTCGGGTGCGAGTGTTGTGACTGACACGGTCAACTTCGTGAGCTGCCAGTCTTAGTGTACACAGTCTTTTCATGGCATCACCATTCCGGAGCATTGTTTCTTCGCGCAGTGTGCTGCAGCTTAAGATGCCTTTTGGTTACTACAGACAGTAGACCTACGAGCACCGGAGCGAGCATATAAATTGTGAACACTGGTCAATTCAACAATTCAACTTGCAAAATGGCAACAAAACGAAAACACCATGACTACACTATGGACTTTAAGTTAAAAGTGTTGAAGCAAATAGCGAGTGGGTCAAAAACCAGAACGCAGATCATGACGGAGTTCGGGATACCCAAAAAAATACGTTTGAATCATGGATAAAAATAAGGATAAAATAATCAATGATGTTGAAACCAGCAAATTTGAGACTGTTACTCTTTTTGTGTGTTCGAAAATTCGACCCCGCTTTATTGCTACCCTCGGTTAATTCATACTTTTTTTCTTGGTCCCGAAGAGTACGAATTAACGCGGGGCCCCTGTATGTAGCTTCTATGGGAGCAAACACAGATGGGTATTGTAAATGGGCCAGGATCGTCAAAGGAAAATGGACCAGCTGGACTTAGAAATTTCAGCTCTTGATTGACTATTGTTAACGCGATATCTCAAGAACAGCTGCAAGGATTTAATGAAACTTCGTGTGTAGCTTCTATGGGCACTAACAAGGATCGGCATTGCAAATGGGTTTGGTTGCCCAAGGAAAATGAACCAAATGGACTTTGACAATTTCAGCCCGTGATTGACTATTGTTGACACGATATCTCAAGAAATACGGCAGGGATTTTAATGAAACTTGTTATGTAGCTTCATTTACTTTGGATGAACTTTGGATGAACCTGGCCCCTTTACAACACCGATCTGTGTATGTTCCCATAGAAGCTACAAACCAAGTTTCATTGAAATCCCTGCAGTTGTTCTTGAGACATCGTGTTTCTACACATCTGTGAAGAAGGGATGTTGACACTGGTCTTCTTCTGCAAAACAATCTCTCAAATAATCCACCATGCGAACGAATACTCCTATATCAGTACGAATTAGGTCAAATGCAAAATCAAAATCCTCTGCGTCTTCTATTCCAGTTTCATAACACTGTTCCATAAACCTGTTGTGTAATTCAATTCTGTGAAGGTTGTAGTGTGTCAAGTCCCAACAGGTATCTAAGTCCCAAAGCTGTTCTTTCTCGAATCCAAAGCGAGTTAATTCATCAATCATACACTTTACATATCCGTTTGAAAAAATACCATCCATATTCACAATAAACACGTCTTTACTGCTTAGTCTCTATAGAATATATGTGGTTATGCACCTTACCACATAGTGTCATTCTTCTCAATACATTGGCCACCCCTCTATATACATCTCACCAACCTCTAAAGCTTCACATTTACCACAAAATTTTTCAGGTTCGCATAATTTGCAATCAGATCTGTGACAGTGACAACCATCATTTTCTACATATCCTTGAGCACCGCAATATGTACATATTAATCCAAGCTGGTTCTGTACATTTGCAAAACCAAAATGTTCAGAATTGTCTGAAATGTGTAAATATGCAAAAATCACAAAATTTTCCCACGGGGGAGGGGAGAAACCAAAGTTCAGAATCGTCTGAAATGGATAAATATGCAAAAATCACAAAATTTTTCCACGGGGGCTCCAAAAACCAAAGTTGTTCAGAATCGTCTGACAGGGATAAATATCAAAAAATCACAAAATTTTCCCATGGGGGGTGGGGGGGGTGTCTGGCCACTTTGTTCTGGGGGGAGGGGGTTGGGCGGAGCTTGATTAATGGCGTCATGATAACGTCACGATGGTTGACTGCGGTAGAACTCGCGTTTCTCAACTAAAAAATGTGCGGTAAAACCTGCCCGTCCTGACCACTTTCCAGACCCGGATAAATAATGCACGTGCAGTAAAACCGCTGTCTTGACGAACTTCAAAACCAGGATAAAAAAGACGTACAGTAAAACCTGTTTTAGCGATCATCTTCTGGAACCGAAAAGACGTACAGTAAAACCTCTTAAGTGACTACCTTCTAGAGCCAGATAAAACACCTAAGCCTGAACTTGTATAAAAAGAGGATTGAAATATGCACAAATCAAGTAACTTAATCCCCCCGCCGCCCCCCCCCTTGGATAAAGGTGATACACAGCCCGACTACTGAGCACATGAGATTCATTTATATAAGGTAAAATGTCTTATTATTCTGAAAATAGTACACACTTGTTCAAACAAACTTTGTGAAAGAGCTGTCGGCGGAAAAAAGAAAATACGGGAAAAGGTTACTGGTGAATTATGGGTCAAGTCGGGGAGATATTTTTATGGCCCGTTGGGCGATAGTCGGAGGGCCATATAGTAATTGACTTGTCCATGTGTGCGTGCGTGACCACAACTGAAATTCCTGGAAATGTGTTTCTATGATGAAATAAGGTGATTTTGAGGAAACAATGTTCGCCCGTTGTGCGTGCGTGCGTGCACACTGATAGACTGCGTTTTGCAAATTGCAAACTTGTCCCAGGGCTTTGCTTCGATCAACCTGAAACCAATATGGATTAAAAGCTTATGGGATCTAGTTGAACCGACGACCGACGTTGAACCGACGAACCGACGTTGGTCCTTCCGTAGGTCCGTGAGAGAGGTCCAAACATACGCCCAAAACACATAGTAGGTTAAATTAGGGGTTTGTAGACTGAACTTTTCCGATGGTCTTGCTTCCATCAATCTGAAATCTATGTGGATTAAAAGCTGATGGGATCTAGTTGTGCACCTACCCTTAGGGCCGACGTCTATCCGTCGGTCCGTGAGAAAGTTCGAACATAGGCCAAAAAGGCATCGTTAGCGTAATTTATGCCTTTTATAAGCTTAACTTGTGCTCCAACGGACATATTTCAAGTTTACAAAAAAAAAAATAATAGGTGTCGATTGAAAGTGTGATATAAGACTGTACTCATGGTTTGTGTGCACTGGCAGCTGTAACTGACAATTGGCGAATAATATTAAAATGTACTTTTGCATGATGTTTATGTTTTATGTGTAGCACTGAAGTCTACTGCCACGAATAAGTTCGATGTATAAAAACGAGTTTCATTTTCAAAGAAATTGTATTATTATAGTCAGTGAGTCACTTCCAAAGTGGCTAGCACGTTAACTGGTGTCACTGTTAATATTTTTGGCAACTGGTAAATTTATCTCTTTGACTAAAATAGAACCGATAATTGTCCAATCACATTGTCATGATGCGTTTAGAAAACAGTTGGTAAAACATTAGAAGCATTATATATGGTTGTTAACATAATCCCGCATTTCATAGTAGCTGAGATCCAACGTATGAAGACCATGAATTTCCTGCTCTACTTTTTTCCAGATATATTCTTCTAAACAGTCGGAAGTGAGTGGACTGTAAGAGGAGAACAATTTATTTACAAAGAGTTTATTTGAATGTGTTACTTGAGCCAAATCTCCTAGAGCTAACACGCATATATTGCGCACAACGACACCGTGGCATATTTCTGAATAATATTTATTTCGATTACTGTCCAATGCATGTCCGTTGCTCAACAGCTTGCGACGATTCAGTGCAAAATGTTTGATTCGGTCACTTTCTATTTCATGTCGTTGTGGGCTTAGTTTACTGGAATTGAAATGTGTTGTGCGCACCTTTGGCTTTGTAAAAGTTTGATTTTCATACTTCCAAAGTTTATACCTTATTGTACTTTGGTCTGTGACATCTAAACATCCTGCAACAAACAATCATTAAGTGTAACTGATGTAACATTTTTCCAATACTGTCTGCTAAATGGCTGCAGTAAACTTTCTTTTCCAAATGAACTCCTGACTAATTTCTGCTCTAAGTGTCAGCTAAAGATAATCGAAATTGTGGCCTCGGTCATGAAGTGGGTTTCTAAAATCTTGTTTTTTATTTAATTAAAACGTTAACTTTAAATGTAAAGGTTTTATATGGTGTTCTAAATCTAAAGAAGATACATTTACAGTTATTGCATACATAGCAGAACTTGTGTCAAGATAAAAGAAGACTTATTTAAACTGAAAAAGATATACTCGTTTTGCAGCTGATACTCCTTACGCTATCATAATCGTAATATCAGGCTTATGCACTACAATGAAGATAACCGACATCTTCAGCTCACAAGCAGTTTCCTTTTATTTTGCTTTTAAATCGAACTACATGTAATATCGATGCTTAATTGAATCATGCAACCTTTTACTTCACGTTGCGGTTAAGTTTTATAATATCTGTCTTTGTGCTTCAGGTATATCGTTAACGTTTCTGGCCACTGTAAAAGTATTCATATCATATAGAGTCTTCAAACCCATAATTATAACTCGTGATCACTAATCTTTATTAAAATTAAATTTAACAGTAGATAACTTATGCATTTATCTATATAGAACTTTATAGAATAACCATATCAACCGAATTAATGTAATTACTTCTAAATCCCACAAGGAGAATCACCAATCTCATCAATTAGCTCATTTTCTATATCCTCTTCGAAATTTCTGAGTTTCGAGAAGGAAATTCAACAATAAATAATATCACATAACACTTGTCACATATGGAGAGATAATGAGAAACGTAATCTAACGATAAAGTATACCCTTTTTCATGAAACATGTAACCACTAAATGACCAATTCTACCAAAACTATCTCTCACTTAAAAACGTGTAAAAACGCATTAAAGATATCTAACTGGCAGCGTAAAATATTATTTTTGAAAACATTGAAGTAATAACCAGGATACCTGTGTATGCTCCCGGGGCCTCAAACACAGGATTGTAGTTGAGTGTTGCAAAGAATGTTTCCTCAGGTACCCACGTATATTTCAAGTAGTTGAGGAGATCTTTCGCGATTCCTGAGTGTAGGACAAACTCGGCAAATTCACGAGTCGCTGCCATGTGAACAGCACCTTGACAATAAGATTTAGTCAATACTTTTCATGTGTAATATTTATCAGACAATAACTAACTAACAGACGTTACAGCACTGATACCTGCTTTGAACCTATATTAACAGAATTAAGATGATAATTATTACTGTTAGGTAATTTTAAGGAGAAACATTTCTAATGCTTGGATCAAGGGCATGGAATAACAGCTAGTACTAGAATTACTTCAAAGGCAAGCATACTGGTAAAATTTGGCTTAATATAGCTTGGGTATTAAAATGAAGCGCACCAGGATAGAGTTCTTAAAAATAGAATATATGGTTATCAAAGAATCAGAGTATGGCTATCTCAGAAGATATGAATATACAAAACTGATATTACAAATTCCCTAAATAGTACAAGGACATGTGCATTACTGGAAACAGTAACTTTTGTTCTGCTGCGTACTGGTGATAACTTCCAATAACAGGATCAAAACTTCAAGCGTTGTATGCAAATTAAAAGTGCTCCCATTATGCCATAAAGGTTTCTTTACACACAATGAACACGTTTATTTAAATTTGCAATTTTCATATACCAACCAACAAAATCGAAAACAGTCCGAACATGTCACATGAACAAACACATGGGAATGTTTGGCATTTCAATATTGTCTACACTTTTGTGCAGAAAAATTATTCAATGTCTTAACTAATAGTTAATTTATGGTAATCGGGTCAACTCCCGCTTTTACGGATAACTTTCGTAGACTACAGCTGTGTTGAAAATAAACGGCACATGTTAAACTGGAAAACAAAAATACCCCACACCCATGCCATCATGATTTCTAGAATAAAACCTACTAAAGGTAATTGATCGTTGTCTTCAAAAGCGAGTGAAAAACTACTACCAAAGCACCCCGTCCTTTTGTATCTGAACACAATACACTCTCACTGTTCGACGTATCCTTGCAGTATTAAAAATACACAAATGCCAAAAAAAATGCGCTCACAGATTTAATTCTTAGGGTACTTAATGAAAGCAAATTTTATAAATAAAAGTGTTTTAAAAGGCAGTTAATCTGGGAAGAAAAATAGTGTTGCTTGTCATCCCATTTTAAATAAGATACTGGCAAAGCCGGCGATCTTTCTTTATTTTTCGTGAAAATTTTAGACCCTGAAGGAACCGATTTTTTTCAGTGATCCAGCATATGCCCACATTCATGTTTCGTTTTCTTCTTGAAAACATTGTTTAAAAAACGTTTATAGGACATAACCCCCAGAACAAACCTTCAGCATTTCAGGAATACGTTTGGGATAGTTGCACTTTAAAGTTTCACTTTCCTGTTGTAACCAAGTCCGTATTGGAAAGCGATTTTTCTCTTATTTTCTCTGAATGGCGTTTCCTCGCAGCTGGTCAAAAGCTCGAATAGATGGGAATACTTAAGCGTTGAGGCTATCCATTCTGGTGTTGGGCGCCATTTTGATGCATTAAATGTGTTTAATGGATAATAATTTTACATCGCACATAAACGGTAAAGGCTTAATAGCCTTAGCTAGCGGAACAGTAAACTGTGTGCTTACATGAGCAGCCAGTGATTGTGTTGCACGAGATGAAATATCAATGCTTACTCTTGGTAGCAAAGCAGGCATATATGGGCATATATAAAGGGCAGGTTCTGTGTACTCGCAATTAGGTGTTTTAATATGAGTTTGAAAGATCGAATTGTGGAAAATATATGGGGCTATAGTTGGTTGATTAGTTTCTCTAACCAATATAATTCTGAAATCCCATTTTGGTCCCCTCACTCTGATGTATAACATTTTCTCACCGATTCTTAACTCTCTCCCTCTCCCCTCCCTTCTCGTTATAGCTCGGTTCGGAATGTTTGAATTTATGCAAATAAATCAGTGAGCTTTTTAAATTGCCATACATAAGTGATTTTTCAAGTTACTTTCATTTTCCCGTAATATTCTTTCAAATAAATCGCTTTTAGGACTGTGAATTAAGCCGTTTTTTATTTTTGGGAGGGAGAAGCTATATTTTTGTGGTCTTACAATTCACACTAATTGTTAAAAGTTTTGATTATGTAAATGCTGACAATATCGAAAAACGTTTTATATGTTTCCAGGTGTATCACTTCGCTTAAAATAAGTGGAATGTAGCTCTAGTTAAATATAATACTGAGGTTTTGCCAGACGCCTTACCTTTATAAAATGTTATGTTGTGTTTAAAAGCGGTTTTTAATGAACGTGTTGTACCAAGAACGTCATACTTCACTCTCAATTCTCTGTCTTGACCCGTCATACTTGAATAAAAATAACAATAAATAACAATACCAATAAATATGCACTGCAAGCTGAAGCAGGCCTTACCTTTAACACACAAGAAATTTTTCGAAACTGATAATGGAAATATTCATAAAACAGTTTCAACATTTCAATATCGATTTTAAGAACTGAAAAATCAATGACTTTTTGCTGGTAAAGACTAATTATCCTTTTCCCATAGCAACCGCCTTAAGATCAACAGCAAGATAAAATAACTAACACAGAATTGTTAGGCTTAGCGCACATTAGGACAGTTTTGACGTGTAGTATTGTGATATTTGCAGCTTCAAACTTACGACTAGGGTGAATAATCACCTGGGAAAAACTGCACATAATAATAGCAGACTTTGTTTTAATGTACTTTTGTGCCCTGTACCTTTGTTTAATACAAAGAAGGCAATTGTACACCTAAATGGGATCGTCGTAAACAGATAGATCGAACAGATTTCAGTTGTTATGCAAAACACATGCTGGCTGTTTAAGCATTATATATATATATATATATATATATATATATATATATATATATATATATATATATATATATATATATATATATATATATATATATATATATTGATTTGAGTGAATTTTCTATAAGTTGACACTATCCATTGTACTTCACCAAAATAAGAGACAGCCATAATAGTATAATAGCTTATGTTACAACGACTTCCAGTTGATGTAATTATTTCGGTATTATCTATCAGCAATTACCATTTAATCTGTTGAGAAAAGAAACCCCGATTCTCCAATGCGGCATTTGTTTAACAATATTGATTTAACGACGGAGAGATATGATTGATTTTAAATGTTACTTACACACGACCCTCAATGTCGTTGCCTCCCTTGAACGTTTTCAGCACTTTGACTATTTCGAGGTTTGTCTTTAGAGGAAATTCTTGGCCTTGTAAGAATAAACACTTTTAAGTTGAAAACCACTGTTAATACCAAGTAAAATGCTTAACCTAACAGAAACAGAACACTGTAATTCAAATACTTTGAAGACTTTTCGTTGGAGTTATGTATTGATTTACTTTTCATCCATCTAACTTACCGGTTAGGTTGATGAAGTATTTCCAGTGCGCGTATCTTTCAAGGAGCATTTGCATGCAGAGCAGGTCAGCTTGAAGAACTGGAAACCATCCCCAGCGAACATGGAGCCGATCTTCGTCGACAACTAACACATTTGGAAGACATTTGCCTATTTTCCACATGATTTCAAAGATAGGATATATTGCTTTCTTGTCTATGTGGATGCAATACATATTATGAGGTCTATATATGGTGCGCAGTAAACGCTCAATTTGAAATGCATCCTTGTACGCTATAATACTATAGGCAATGGGAAATTCTGCTTCTTCTTTATCAATAGGACTTGTTAGGTAATTCCGAGTGCTGAGAAATCTGTTGCAATCAGAAACCAAATTGTGTAACTCTTTATCCAGTTCTCTAACGGGCACGTAGTGTCGATCTTGATTTAAAGCATTCAGGTATGCCGTCTTGTCATTGGTCATTATTGCAGCGCAGTCTGCTTTCGTAACCTGTACTTGTGGTATATCTGCTGTTGTTGCGAATTTTGTAAATACAGGTGCTTTAGATTCGTAGTGATTGGCATTGTTGCGATGGCCGTGATTTATCCTGCTGTTATAAAGGGTTTTGTTAAAAGAACAACTGGCAAGTTGCTGTGAGTTCACGGGTGAAGTATTGTTCTCATCTTGTACCTGTATGCTGCTCGAATCATTATATATTGTCCTATAATTAATAAGAAAAAGTGACAGTAAATCTATGAGTACCCTCATATGATAAAATATACTCATCAAACACAGGTTGGCAACATATTTACAAATATTATTATGCAACCCAATAACGTATAATTATTCATTTTTCCTCAGACATTTGTTTCATATATATATATATATATATATATATATATATATATATATATATATATATATATATATATATATATATATATATATATATATATATATATATATATATATATATATATATATATCTGAAATTCATGTTTTTAAAACGGCTTTTGTTGCAGCTGTTTAGCTTGATCGAACCTAGGCTTAAAAGTACCAACCATTGTTTTCGACTGTACGAGAGTGATGGAACTCTATTTCTTGAATAATATTTAATGGTGCTCGACCTCATGGAGTTAGAAATCGTGGCTTTTTCCATGTTTCTAGTTGAATTGTTCTTAACTACGACCCTTAGGGTCGACAGCTTAGAATACCCGCGTTGGAATACCCGCCATTGTGATTTGTCAACAGATCTTGTGGATTTGACGTGTGCGTCCTTCATGCGCTGCAGTGCTGTTCGGAGAATGCCTGATTTTACCCAGTGAGCTTGATGCACAGCAGCTGGAGATTTATGTCTTGTGGACGTTGATAGTTGTGGAGCAATGCGTTTGGTCTAGGTCCCCCACCGCTATTTCATCGGCCGTGGTGTGCCTGTGGCTAGTCGCTGGAGCAGCGAGTAGCACGGGGATGTCCGGTTGTTGGAGGTTACTATGAGTATGTGATATATCCTCTCTCTGGCTAATGCCACCATTATCTCGGGGAGGATGTACGGAAGACCTGGGGGCTCAGTTCTCTTCCCACTTCTATGAGAATTCTTCCTTGGAATTTCCTAAGCATTTCTTGCGAACTTCCAAGGAAATTCCATCGAAATGCCATTGAAGAAGTGGATTCTTCTTCCATAGAACTCTCAAGAAATTTCCAAGGAAGAAAATAATAAAGTAAAGAAAAAACAACAAAAAAGTGAGGTATACCTTAATTTTGTTTCCTTATGTTTTGCCATAAATTATGGCGGAAATAACAATAATCATTCGAACATCCGCCAGATTTCTAACTAGCCCAGCAAACATTAAGACGTCAGAATGATGTCGGGTCGACGTCGTTTCGGACTGGTTGTATATGAAATGGAACCGACGTCGGGTTTCAACGTCAGAATAACGTCGGGTTCCGACCTAAATCCAACGTCGGAATTAAGTCGGTTTTAGGTTGTATATGAAATTGGAACCGACGTCGGATTCCGACCTGAAAGTGACGTCGGGTTTACCACCTTGAAACGACAAGTGTTAGACACCTCTTACAAAAATAGAGTCTAGAGTTATATAATTAATAGATACTTAATCGTTCAGCTGCTGTTGTGAAATACATACGAAAGCATTTTCCATGTAAATTTTTACAATCTAGGAAGAACAACACCGTCGCGCCATCACAATTCTAAAATTTTCACGTAAAAAATTACGTTTTTTAGTCTTCTTTTTCAAAATGACTTCCATTTCCGGGGAGCAATAATAAATCGTCTTCTCCTTTTGGTCGTTTTTGCAACGTCGGAATGACGTCGCCTCAACGTCGGAATAACAACCGGGTTTTTTGTGGAAATAGGTCGTGACGTAATTCTACCAATTTTACAACGTCATTTTATTCAGAATAGGGTTGTGAAGTCGTTGCGACCAAAATTAAACCTTTTTTTTTTTCAACCAAAAAAGACGTCGGTTGTTTGATGGGCGAGTGCCTTCGAAATTTCTTGGAAGTTCTCTGGAAGAAGAAATCACTTCTTTCATGCAATTTCGATGGAATTTCCTTAAAAGTTCGCAAGAAATTCTTAAGAAATTTAAGAAATTCTTAAATTCCAAGGAAGACGTCTAACAGAAATAGGAAGAGAAATGAGTTCCTGGTCTTTCGTGGAAATCTATGGCGTTTCATGTGGCCATGGGCGGCTAAGTGCGTCTCCGCCCGAATCCGGACACGGTGAGACAAACGGACTCAATTGCTTGTTGATCCGCGCTACGAATATATCACTTGTGGTAGATCCAAAGTAACGGGTGTTACCACCCACTCGAAGCAATGTGGTATCAGAGGCTATTCGCCTGGCAGGACGTGCACCTGTCTTGAGGCAAGGTCTGCCAAAACGTGGAGCTATCCTGGAATGTGATGTGACAACAGTATAATGTTGTGTGCCTCTGCCATTTGCACCCTTATTGCCTGTATCAGTTCCAGCGATCTGGTGCGTCCCTGTTTTCTGACACAACCGACTGCTGTCGAGTTGTCATTAGACACCAGACCGCCTGGTTTTTGAGACCTCGTGCTAACACTATCAGTGTTTGCCTGATGTTCAGCATCTCCAGGACATGTATGTACGTGCCCAGTAACTCCGAGGACCACTTGCTTTGAAAGAATTGACTTTCGCAGTGCACCCTCAACCTAAATGTGAATCCTCGTTTGCATTTGCGTTGCCGGTTTGGGTGGGGAGTATCTTTACCCCTTCAGTGTGTTTGATCGGTTGCTCAACAGTCTCAGTTCTGCTCGAACCCATGCAGAGTGCACCACGTTGTGAGCTGTGTGGACCTGACCCCAATGCACCGAAAGTGCAGACGCTCCAAGGGTACTGTTTTCTCTCTTGTCACAAATAAACCGAGCAGGGTTTCTGCTCATATCTTCAGCCAAATTAACCAGGTTGCGGAATCTAATTGATGGTCTAATGACACCATACGTGTGTTCGTTTATTCTACTTTTTGATAGAAATGATATAAATGATAGAGAATTCCTGTTTCTTTTGGACTTTACATGGCGCAAAAACGTGCTTGTCACGTGTTTCCTGTTTTGTTTGTTATGATAGAAATGATATGCCTTTTGAGCTCCATCATTTCAATCATGATGTGACCTTTATGTTTTACATCACAGCAAATGGCGAATAGTATGAGAAATATGGGGTACATTCTTTTGGATCGTCTCTGAAAATTAAGAGGATCTCTGAAGAACGAGAGTTTTTCTTTTGGATAATTTCTCGTTATCTGGAGATGGTTTTGGTCTCTGAAAATTTCTCTGGAAAAAGTTAGATACAAGATGGCGGAAATGTAAACAAAGACATCTCTATAACCTGGTTGCCAAAATGCATATGAAATATAGATATATCCAAGTCAAATACAAGTTGATCGAGGTAAACCATATTTATCAAGCGAATTTTATATTTCCTTGAAATATATAAATATCAGTGTGATAATCAAAATTTCCCGATTCATGCAGTAATGAGCGATAAAATCGCTTATTTACTGTTTTTTTTTTTTTTTTGCTTGATAATTTTCGTAAACAAGTCGCTGTCAAAACCACTTCGTTTGTTTACTTCTTCAATCTTCCAAAACGAACACAAGGTATTATCTGCTTTGTTTCGATTTCTGACTTTTCCAAGTTTACAATTAAGCCTAGTTCTATTCACTTGCTTGGGGTCTGCTGAGCTACTGTCTACCCCTCAAGGATTGAAAGACTAGCATCAGAAATCATCGGCCCACGCCCTCAGTGGTTGCATCGTTTTGCTGAACACCCATGGGCCGTCTAAAGCCCGAATGGTAGGGCCCAGTACCGGTGTCGTAGGATAGCTTGGCCCCCGTATATCTTGCCCCCCCCCCCCCCCCCGCCAGCGGACAAGATATCCTAGGACATCTTGGCCCCCTTTAGGATATCTTGGCTCCTCTTAAATAATTTCATGTGAAAACTTCACTTGAAAGAGTTGTCAGTTAGTGCTTCATGTTTGATTGATGTATGTATGATCAATCAATCAATAGTTTTTTAAGAATAAGTAGCTTTTTTATTGCATTTGACCTCATCTTCGAATCGACATCCAGTCTAAACAGCGTTCATCTTGATTGCAGTTCTGTCGATGACATACACCATGTCAATAGCTGAAAGAAATGCCAATTGCCGTTTCATATTTAATTTATGTATGTGTGATCAATCAAGCAATAGTCTTTCAAGGATGAATTGCGTTTTTAATTGCATTTGACCTCATCTTTGAATCCACATCCAATCTATACAGCGTTTATCTTGATTACAATTCTGTCGATGTTCTTTTGGTATGATGCTTGTCACATGTAGTGTAAAGTTTAGTGTAATGAGAAATGAAAATATATAAATAGGCATTCTTTTTTTTTACAATTATCTGGGGGCCAAGATATACTAGGCTATCTTGTCGGAGGGGGGGGGGGGGGCAAGATATCCTGTTACTCCGGTATCTTCATTTGCCTGCCTGGAAGAATAGGTACCTGAAATGTGGCTCTTTCACTAAGATGTAAAGGTAAGCGTCTGAGAGGTTGCTAGACCTTGCCCGCATACCCCGTCCTACTGCTTTTCTTGTTGCTGGGCAAGTGTACTTCTTGGACATTGGTGTGACTAGTACCTCGTTCAGTGGCTTTTAGTCTATTATAAGGCGCCACCCTCCCCACGCCCTCCCCCCGCCATCCTAGTGAAAGATATACTAAAGAATCCTTCCCGGCATTGGGACATTTCTTCTATCGCTTTCTTCTCCAATAATTTGTCTGCAATATTTTGCAACGCAATCGCTTTCTCTTAACCTTGTTTGCACGAAGTATTACTTTCCAGGAAAGTTTTAATGTAACGTAATCTGGACTTCCGGCTTTTGGAATGGCAGAAAATAGTCGTGGCACAGAAATCACCCCACCCAGTTTGGGAACACAGGTGACAATCAGCCCAGGTGTTTTGAGAGATTTTGGCCAAGGTTGTCAGAACTAATGTAAAGATTTCATAATCAAGAAACTTGCAGGAGGAAGGCTCGCACAATTTTTGCAAATATAAAAATTGCTGAGAGCATTGGCCTGTCTCTAAAAAAAAAAACAACTCCGGAATGCCGCAACTTTTGTGCGCTCAAGCTTCCCGTAGCGGTACTGACTAGGTTCGCGTCGTTGTGGGCTCCCGCGCGCTGTCCCTCCAGAATCAGTGCAGGCGAAGAAATCCCGCAGCATAGCATACGCACATCGCTCTCTATTCTGCAAGTCTTGCACGTTCCGCCCATTTAGTACTGACAACAGGTCGTCGGCGAACTCGCCATTTACCGTATCGACTTCCGATCCAAGTTCTGCTACAACCGTTCCCCGGGATGAATCGGATCCTTAGTTTGGTTACAATTTCTTCGGATCTCCTGTCAATACTTCGGACCTCCTGTCAATACTTCGGACCTCCTGTCAATACTTCGGACCTCCTGTCAATACTTCTCCTAATTCATGGTTTCTCGTGAAAACACAAGAGGAAACACAAAGCGTATTTCCAAAACGTTCGTTTGTTGTTTGGACCTAATGATGAAGTGATGTCAAGGAATTCCCGTGTCGGGGATACCCTTGAGGAAGGAGCACAAATGACGTTAAGGAATTCCCGTGTCGGGGATACCCATGAGGGAGGAGCACAAATGACGTCAAGGAATTCCCTTGTCGGGGATACCCATGAGGAAGGAGCACAAATGACGATTTTGCTACAACTGAAGATCCATCACTATCGTTCCGTAACTTCCCATGTCACGCCTAAAAAAGATAAAAATGATACTTTTCAAGCGTCGGATCGATCCAGTGTTAGCTATAAGTGATCCGTGTGAGCAGATCTATTTAAAAAGACAAACTAACTTACCCAGGTGTTTTGAGGTCATGACCAAGCCACAGAAAATATCCAAACACTATCCATGCAAATACAAACAGGCATATTATACTTCTTTTCTTGTATATTTTGTAAATGGTATATTTCACTAGTTGTTTGTATATCTCCATGATGACTGCCAAAATGAATAGCTTTAGATACTAAAATTTCAATAAACTGTGAATGGAAACAAGAATGAGCAGGGACATTGTCACCAGCCCAGACTGAGTTCCTAAATTAGTCATAATTAACAGTTATATATCCAATGATTATTACAAACGGCAGTACAGCATCAATTGGCTTCAGTATTTGCAAGAAATTTATATCACACAGTGCAATATAATTTGCATGACAGACTTAAAAATCATTTCTCTTTGTTGAAAATATCGAAATCTATTTCTTTCAGTATTTACTTGATCTAAAGTTCCTATGATATTTATTCATATTTGGGGTCTTAAAAACTACAGATTTTTCTTCACACATTTTTGTTTTCGTTTAAAATTTATCCTTTCAAAAATCTAAAATAATATATTTGTTCATCTCCGAGTTACTAATCGGCAATTGAAGACGGTCAAGAGTTTGTTGTATGCAAGTAAACCCGCGTTGTTGTACAACAACCTCCTCATGCGTAGCACATTTTGTACTTAACAGTTTAGCTCTTTTTCAGTCCATACACCAGACTGGCCAGTCGATCTTTTGCACGAAAATTTTAAGACTCTTTTTAAAGTAAGATTTTAGTTGATTATTGAAGCTGAAGTTGATTATTGAAAAACAACGTCAATCATAAAGACGTTGATTGCACGTTGGTGAAAGTGAATAAACAGGAACGTCGCATCAACGTTGGATCAACAACGTCTATTCGACGTTGAGTCAAAGGCGTTGATGAGAGTTCGGGGAATATTGCTTTGGATCAACATTCATAGCGGAAAACATATTTACGGTCGCGACCAATTAAGACTAGATCTTATGTTTCGATATAGGTCAATTCGGGTGGTTTTACTCTAAACGGTTTTAACAGTTGCAAAGTGGTTTGAAAAGATTGAAAGAAATATGAAAATGCTCAACACTTTTCCTATTCTCGTTCCTTTGTCCAGTTTGCTTCACCTGTCTCTTGGTGTCAGTCATGTTCCTCGGTTCCTTCCTTTTAATCTATTGGGATTTACTCAAAGAATGAAAACGAACAAGAAAATAAATGTTTCATGTCTTCCCAGTAAACATTGCGACGTCAGATTAGCGTTGGCTAGAAATCGGATTTGGGTTGATTATAGAAGTTGAAACAAGGCCTGCCTGCCGACGTTCGACAGACATCGATTATCCGTTGTCACCCTATGCCAATGCACCCCTACGGTCGGATCATCCGGTAACGCAGGATATGTGTAAAGTCAAATTTTTAAAGTATGCGAAAAAAAAAAAAACTAGCGAACTCCTGAAATTCCTATATTTTTTTCTGAAATTTGGCCTATTCTATTTTAGGTTAGCAATAACATGATGAGGTTGTTATTAAATTGTAACCACGACATCTATGCAATGTCAATTTTCGACGTTTATTAAACGTTGCAAGAAATACGTTCATTAGATATTGGAAAAAGTGAGGTTTTTGTTGCGACCAAAAGTAACGTCTAAACACCTATGCTTATCCGCAAACAGCCCTCCACACCCACCCCGGCCTTTTTCACCGGCCCCTTCCCCTGTAAAAGTGATGTTGATTACTTGAAATCAACAGCTTGTCAGTATTGGCACTGAACTGTCTGCCATCAGTTGCCACTTATCTTTAAAATCATCCTCGAGGAAAGCAAAGCATATTTGAGCTTTCCAAAGTTTCACTTCAACTATCCATTTTTACTGCGAATATCCCTTCGTTTCAATAATTGCACTTTAAAGAAATTAAAACTGCAAGATATGAAGGGGACATCCACACAGAAAGTACGCACATAACCCCCCAACCCCCCTGCCCCATCCCCCATTCCTGACTACCTCACAGATTGGCAATTACACTAGGGTTCGAACATCCAGACCTCCCCGCCCCCTTGCGTGCGTACTTGTTGGATGGCTCCTTCTTGAAAAAAAACTGACACCTTTTAAACATTATTATAACTGATAGGTCATATTATGAACATGCGATTACAGGCACGATATACCGATCAATCAATAACCTCTTTATATATTATTTGCCAAAGTATTGCTTATGAGCTGTTTTGCAATTGCATGCTCCTTTTATTTGCAATGTGCACCAAAGAACCTCCATACTAAGCTGTGCTACTGAATAGGCTCTTATTATGAGGGGTATCGCGTTAACCAAACGAAGAGGACTTATTGGTAAGCACTAAAGTACAGCGCGTACACGCCACAGTTTCCGAGTAATTGAAGCCCTTGCCCTTTCCTATGAGAACACAGATGTTAGAAAATACGGAATGCCGCTTTCACATTTACCACCGGATTTTATATATCAATGGTTAGGTAAAGATATCTTAAACTGTTTTATATCTAAACTTCATTTCTTGATATCAACAATTATTTGATGATCTCTAAATTAATTTTAGATAATTGAAATGCATTATTTTTTTAATCTAAAATACATTTTTATATACCTCAAACATAATCAGGATGTCTAAAGCCGTATTTTAGACATCTACACTCCCATGTTTTATGTCAAAAATTCTTTTTTTTCAATATAAGTTTTAAGTTTTAGCAATGCTGTTTTAGATACCTTCAATTGAATTTAAGGCATCTTAAATACAATTCTGGATGGCCAAAACTATAAATGTAACTTCCCAAATGTTTCATATCTAAAATTCAGCATGAAATGCTAAAGGTGAAACAATAAATGATCACAAAGCATTCTAAAAAGTTTCTTTAAATTTAACAAATGCCACAGTATAACTATAATTTTACCGTTTGTAATGTATAATGGGTCTGTTTATCATTAGCAACTTCCTGTGTAGACATTTATACAAAATTAGGTCATTGTATTTCAATTACTCAAACATAAATATGGCGGCGTCTTAAGGGGTGTTGCAAAAAGTGAATTAATGGAAAATATATAAAAAGTATTCATGTGAAAAAAAACTCACAATCCACCACCACCCAGCAATCATCTTCACCAACGCTGTAACTGGTGTAACGTTCGTAACATCTCCCTTCGTTTGTGCCACACACACACGCTTGAGGTCGTAAATACTCACATCAGTCTCAATTCATAATTGACTCCTGCCCCCCCCCCCCACCCCCATCCCCCACATACACACACCCACCTTCCATGCAGCTCCCAACACACACATCTAAAATGAGAGTGGTTTAATCTTGCCTACGCATGCACTGCACGTCTAAATACTGTGTCGTTTGAGGGTCCCAGCTATTTTGTACTGATATTTTATTTATATGAACAACTAAATAAGCTTTAATTTTGGTTATTGTAGGTCACGGTAAATATCACTGTCCGGTAAGGTGGACGGGATCAATTTCAATGAAGGTTTGGGGTACGAGTTAGCTTCTAGGGAGGAAAATGTGGTCGAAAAAGAGTAGCCCACCTGAAAGACACCATTATTATTGAGAAAAAGAAGGCACCGGCACAACAGTTTGAGACACCATTACGAAAAATAATAGATCACCATACCTTTTTCTTCCTTTTTGCTTACTATTTCTTTGTTTTTTGTTTTTTTCTTGTTTTTTTTTTTTTTTGTTATTGAGAAAAAGAAATTATTGTGATGCAGCCTTTTCTTGCAGTATAGTTTTGAGCGTTAGATGTCTTAAATTCTTTTCAAATATAAACCCGTAAAAACTGAAAGCGCCTGGTATATGTATAGGAGCCAGACGTTCAACGAGCTTTCTGTTTTTAAGGGTTTTATCTGTGAATATTTGTGAATGCCACGTATAAAGTGCAGTTCCTACTCAGTGTTACGCCCACATTTTGCACCTGGTGTTAACCATCTTTTAATGACAGGCTCATTAAATTCTTCATAATGTGTCTTCATTCCGTTACAGGCTTACAGCCAATATACCTCAACTGATTTATGCTCCGTCCGGTGAATGGCACAGCCGAGTATAACATTTATATAATTTTTCATGTCAACAATGCGAGTTTAGTCGTATTCTGGTGTATGGCTGAATAAAAATTTTATATTCGCGAATAGCTGTCAAAATTAGACAAACATAAGTGTCACCATTTCTAAAATGCGAACGTTTTAAACAGTGACGTCAAGGAAGAGTTATGTTTTAAAAGGTCAGCAGACAAGTTGTGCATGAAACATACACACGATGGATAGTGAATGTATATTCCAATCCGTGCATGGATATTATATACACCTTTTAAACTCCGGTTTCTCGTGCAAATTTTCTTATTCTTCTTTTTTTTTTTTTTTTTTTTTTTTTGTAATTTAACAGCCAGACTGCGCTTCATTTGTGATCAGTGAAAGAACTAGCTGAATGGAATTCCAAAAAATAACTACTTTCACTGGGATTAGAACCCTGAAGTTACTTCTTTCTGTTTTACTTGCTTCCGTTCTAATTGTAATTTGCATTGAAGTGAACTTTGGGACTAATTTGCAACCTGGTGATAGAAAGAATCAAACCAATGTCTGGATACAGAACAGGCTTTTGTACGCACATGGGTTATTTGAAAATATGCAAGGTAAAAAGACACTCAATGAGTCCTCAGTCAAAAGCAACTGCATAAACAAAAATACCAAAAATAGTGAAAATGTGTTGTCTATCCCAGAAGAAAGCACATCGCTATCAAGGCTTGAACTGGCGAACATAATCGAATGCTATTTAATAACAGCTGGCGACGAGCACAAGGGGTCTTTTTATTCCACAGCCGAGCATGATATCTTAACGTTTCTGAAGTGGATACAGCATCGGAAAATACAAATAACCGACGACACAAACCTAGCTGACAGGAATAAAGTACATCTTATGGCTTCCTATCATTCTGGATCCACGTTCACAGGGAAGTTATTCAGCGCTGAACAATCCGTGTATGTTTTGTATGAACCTCTCATATTTTTAGATCTCAAAAGCGTTTGGACAGAACCACGAATAAACCAACATTTACTTTCTTATCACCTCAACCAAATATTAAACTGTAACTTTGTTGATACTATGCGAAAATCATTTAAGCTATTTGGCAACGAAGAGGACAGACTGAAGTATAGGCGTTTGGTGTTTTTGAAATTGACATTTCCACAACCATTAAAGGCATCAAACAGAACGAAACCAAGTGAAATTTTAACTAATCTTCGGAGTGTCCATGAATACCTCTGCAAGAAGAAATTCAAATCAACGTTTGCAAAGACAATTCGCTGTGAAAGTTTACTATTTATTTTACCGTTGATAATTAGAGGAATAAAAACCATCCATCTTATGCGGGATCCACGAGGACTGTTTAATTCTAGAACTGGATCCAGGAGAAACTGGAGCGAAAAGGTCTTTAAATTCTCGTTGCTACACACTCAGATGGAATGCGATAAAAACAGCAAAAATTTCAAACTTCTTGAAGACCTCAGCTTTATTGGTTTTATGCGGGATATACTTCAAAGGAACTACCGTATTATTCGCTATGAGGACATAGCTCGCGACACCGTAAAAATTTCCCGCCAAATGTTTGCTTATGCTGGAGTTCAAATGTCGAGGGCAGCTCTCCAAAAAATCATAAAATATACAACATATAAAGAAAATTTTAACGCAACTGAAATTTCAAAAGGAAACATACCCACTTCTGATAGATCGAACGGTATCGCGATAAAATGGAGGGGTAACATGCAATTTCAATGGATAAGAATGGTCGAAGGAATTTGCATAAACACATTTCAGCGGCTTAAATACGCTGTTTTTAGTAGCGAAAGTAAATACAGAAACACATCCTATAATTCATTAGAACCACTAGATTCTGTTCTTTTTAAAACATTTAAAACATAAAACAGTGCAACGAACAAAATAAAATTGACATCGGGCGGCTCTTTACTGATGTAGCGTTTGAAGTGTTCCTTGCGTGAAAATGTGAGCGCCTAAGGCACCGGCACAACAGTTTGAGACACCATTACGAAAAATAATAGATCACCATACCTTTTTCTTCCTTTTTGCTTACTATTTCTTTGTTTTTTGTTTTTTTCTTGTTTTTTTTTTTTTTGTTATTGAGAAAAAGAAATTATTGTGATGCAACCTTTTCTTGCAGTATAGTTTTGAGCGTTAGATGTCTTAAATTCTTTTCAAATATAAACCCGTAAAAACTGAAAGCGCCTGGTATATGTATAGGAGCCAGACGTTCAACGAGCTTTCTGTTTTTAAGGGTTTTATCTGTGAATATTTGTGAATGCCACATATTAAGTGCAGTTCCTACTCAGTGTTACGCCCACATTTTGCACCTGGTGTTAATCATCTTTTAACTAGAACTCATTTAGCTAGCAAAATGTTAAACACTTGACAAAAATTAAAACACAAAAATACTTCCTCCTTCAATGGGTTATTTTTGGAATAATATATTGCAAACACCACAGTTTGAATACGTCTTACAAGCCGAGTAGTGTTTTGTTGTTGTTGACTTAAAGTTTTATTGACTGATCAGGCATACGCCTTGTTATCTATTTACGCAGTGAGAGCTCGCACAAAGCTCACTGAGCAAATGTGTATTCTTTGCTGTCGTTAAATGCTACGCATTTTCTTGCAAAAAATACACTCTTTTCACATGGCGTTTTAACAAAGAAAAACGAAATCAAAGACAAAAAAAGGTGACATGCACATGTTCATATCAAGCTCTTCATAAGTCCGAAGTTTCATGGTCGTAGGGCGCATAGTGTCAGAGAAGAAGAAGACAAAAAAAATCGGAAAAACTGTCAAGAAGAAAAAAAGGACGAATTTTGCTTGCACAAATTCATATAACCCTTGCAAGCCAAAGGCTTGTCAAGTGTTAATGACAGGCTCATTAAATTCTTCATAATGCGTCTTCATTCCGTTACAGGCTTGCAGCCAATATACCTCAACTGATTTATGCTCGGTCCGGTGAATGGCACAAACGAGTATAACATTTATATATTCTTTCATGTCAACAATGTGAGTTTAGTCGTATTCTGGTGTATGGCTGCATAAAAATGTTGTATTCACGAATAGCTGTCAAAATTAGACCAATGAAAGTGTCACCATTTCGTTAAACATTTCTAAACAGCGAACGTTTTAAACAGTGACGTCAAAGAAGAGTTATGATTTCAAAGGTCGGCAGACAAGTTGTGCATGAAACATGCATATGATGGATAGTGAATGTATATTCCATTTCGTGCATGGATATTATATACACCTTTCAAACTCCGGTTTCTCGTGCAATTTTTCTTCTTTTTTTCAATTTAACAGCCAGACTGCGTTTCATTTGTGATCAGTGAAAGAACTAGTGGAATGGAATTCCAAATAACTACTTTCACAGGGATCAGAACCCTGAAGTTACTTCTTTCTGTTTTACTTGTTTCCGTTCTAATTGTAATTTGCATTGAAGTTAACTTTGGGACTAATTTGCGACTTGGTGATAAGAATAATCAAACCAATGTCTGGATACAGAACAGGCTTTTGTATGCACATGGGTTATTTGAAAATATGCAAGGTAAAAAGACACTCAATGAGTCCTCAGTCAAAAGCAACTGCATAAACAAAAATACCAAAAATAGTGAAAATGTGTTGTCTATCCCAGAACAAACCACATCGCTATCAAGGCTTGAACTGGCGAACATAATCGAATGCTATTTAATAACAGCTGGCCACGGGCACGTGGGGTCTTTTTATTCCACAGCCGAGCATGATATCTTAACGTTTCTGAAGTGGATACAGCATCGGAAAATACAAATAACCGACGACACAAACCTAGCTGACAGGAATAAAGTACATCTTATGGCTTCCTATCATTCTGGATCCACGTTCACAGGGAAGTTATTCAGCGCTGAACAATCCGTGTATGTTTTGTATGAACCTCTCATATTTTTAGATCTCAAAAGCGTTTGGACAGAACCACGAATAAACCAACATTTACTTTCTTATCACCTCAACCAAATATTAAACTGTAACTTTGTTGATACTATGCGAAAATCATTTAAACTATTTGGCAACGAAGAGGACAGACTGAAGTATAGGCGTTTGGGGTTTTTTAATTTGGCATTTCCACAACCGTTAAAGGCATCAAATAGAACGAAACCAAGTGAAATTTTAACTAATCTTCGGAGTGTCCATGAATACCTCTGCAAGAAGAAATTCAAATCAACTTTTGTAAAGACAATTCGCTGTGAAAGTTTACTATTTATTTTACCGTTGATAATTAGAGGAATAAAAACCATCCATCTTATGCGGGATCCACGAGGACTGTTTAATTCTAGAACTGGATCCAGGAGAAACTGGAGCGAAAAGGTCTTTAAATTCTCGTTGCTACACACTCAGATGGAATGCGATAAAAACAGCAAAAATTTCAAACTTCTTGAAGACCTCAGCTTTATTGGTTTTATGCGGGATATACTTCAAAGGAACTACCGTATTATTCGCTATGAGGACATAGCTCGCGACACCGTAAAAATTTCCCGCCAAATGTTTGCTTATGCTGGAGTTCAAATGTCGAGGGCAGCTCTCCAAAAAATCATAAAATATTCAACATATAAAGAAAATTTTAACGCAACTGAAATTTCAAAAGGAAACATACCCACTTCTGATAGATCGAACGGTATCGCGATAAAATGGAGGGATAACATGCAATTTCAATGGATAAGAATGGTCGAAGGAATTTGCATAAACACATTTCAGCAGCTTAAATACGCTGTTTTTAGTAGCGAAAGTAAATACAGAAACACATCCTATAACTCATTAGAACCACTAGATTCTGTTCTTTTTGAAACATTTAAAACATAAAACAATGCAACGAACAAAATAAAATTGACATCGTGCGGCTCTTTACTGATGTAGCGTTTGAAGTGTTCCTTGCGTGAAAATGTGAGCGCCTAAGGCACCTGCGCAACATTTTGAGACATTTTTTTCTTATGAAAGGCCATTCTTAGTACGTAACCTGCCTTCTGGGTTACTATTATTTACTTATAAATTTTTTACACCTGGTCGATAGATTTTGTGTACTCTATTCTTTTTAGACCTAGCTGGTATGGCATCAAATTTTCGCCTCCACCCAACTCCAGAATCCTCAGCCCCGGTGAAGATTTGATATCAAATCTTCACGGGGGGGGGCATGTTTGATAGAAATTTGGTCATCAAATATTCACCCGCCTTATCAAATTTTCACTCCCATCCCCCCGGTGAACATTTGATATCAAATCTTCACCCCCCAGAAAGCTAATTTGCCGTCGTCGGCATCCGTCCGTCCACGTGAGACGATGGACATCTGCAGAATTTTGCGGGGGGGCTTTTGCATCTCCTTTTCTCTCGTTTCCTGGCCAGTTGGTCGAACCATCTTCTGTCGTGGAGTTTGACACCCTCACGAACGGTAGAGCGCCAGGTAACTCGATCCTCGGCGATGGTCTCGCACATGGCTTGTAGGTCACGCTTGCATACGTCCTTGAAACGGAGTTTGGGGCGGCCAATGCGACGTTTTGGATCGACAGTCTCCCCGTACAGCAGGTCTTTTGGAATCCTTCCGTCTTGCATGCGGCTAACATGGCCGAGCCAGAGTAGACGGCGCTGCTTTATAACTCTTTTAAGAACTTCTTGGTTTGAGATTTTGCCTTTCCAACTGATGCCAAACAGGCAGCGGAGATGGAAACTATTTAGTTTCTGTTTCTGGTAGGTGTTACTGGTCCATGTTTCGCTGCCGTATAAAAATGTACTGAGAATGCATGCCTGGTAAATGGTCACCTTTGGCTTGGTTGTGAGTGTCGGGCTCTTCCAAGAAGGTTTTAGCTGCCTTGCCGATTCTGACGTTTATTTCTTCGTCTAGGACTACAGTTTCAGTTGTGGTTGAGCCAAGATAACAGAATCTGCTCACAATCTCCAGAGTGTTGTTTAGGGTTATCACCGGTGGGTTCTCGATCCTTTGTGCCATGACGACAGTTTTCTTCACACTGATTGTGAACAGCAGTTGTTTGGTGGACATTTTGCGCCGTTTTGTTTTAGCTTGTAGACGACGCAGGTCGGACCGAAGCTATTAGATGTTCATGCTGTGTACACGTTTCAATACATTATAATTACCATGTTATGTAAAGTAGAATATGTTATAAAATAAACTTTGGATTTTATGCATTGTTGTTATCCTCCGTGGAAAGGATGGATATGGTTTTGAAGTTTTCGGTCTGTCCGTTTGTCCCTCTCTGTCACGCTTCAGTCTCACTCGCCTACAGGCCACATTAAAAGATGGATTGCTTTCAAATTTTGTACACGGCTTCTCTAGCCCCTTCCACAGTGTAGTCACCAAGAATATTCCGGAACGGAAAAAACTGACAAAATGTCGGACTTTTGAAATTTGGCAATGGACTTAGCGTATATACGGCAGTCTCACGCGCCTACAGATCGCATTGGTAGATGGATCCCTTTCAAATTTTGTACACGGCTTCTCAGGACCCTTCCGCAGCGCCGTAACTACGAATTTTCAGGATGGGCTTAAATTGACATAATGGCGGATTTTTCAAAATTGGCGCTGTACTTAGAGTACCTACGGCAGTCTCACGCGCCTACTTGTTAATGACTGATTCGTTTAAATGTTAGACACTACGTCTACCTATCCTTCCACTTTTAAATTTTGCATAGTCAACACGCAACAGCCTTACACATACCATATCGCCCACGGGGGATAGACGTACTCCCCGAGCCGTAGTCAAGTTTATTTCTAACGTTACATGAAACATAAAAAAATAAGATTACGTTCCCACTAATGATAATGGAAGGTGAATATTTTATAAGGGGATGAATATTTGATAATCAAATCTTCACCGGGAGGGTGAATATTCTATGGGGGTGAAGATTTGATCTCACCCCGGATTACTTCTCTAGCGATTTCAGTGACCGGGACGGAATAATATACCAGATTCATCAATTTTACTCACCTTAACCAGATTACACACACATTACAATTGAATAAAACATCCCAGTCACCTTGGTCAAGTTATTTTTAAAAAAGGTCGCGCTGAAAAAACACTCGAGTAAAATATATTTAATTTAATTTAATTTAATCTTACGATAAGTATCATTAGATTTTTTAAATTTATTGTTAGTTAAAAACGATATGATTCTGCACATCTAGAGTACATAAACAATATTTTCTTACATTGCTCCGCGCAAAGTTTGGATAAGAATTCTCACAATTGGATTGAAAAGTCTTTTGGCTGAAATTATTATTGAAATAAAATGCAAATGAATTTTGTACATTGCATGGATAATGTTTAGGTGCCGAAAAACCATTTTATGACCCCCCCCCCCCCCCACCCGGTTTAAAGTTGATGGAAGGGTAATAAGATGACATGTATACGAGTATGGAAATTTTTGGCATTGAAATAATCTCTAATTGACCACAGGGCCATCGTTTTCAGCCAAGCAGTTACTGTAACAGCACAGAGATAAAGCTAATTTTTACGGTACATTTTCACCATACAATGACTGGTACTCCGACTGACTGAGATGGATAGACTCTTCAGGGGACCTTCTGACTTCTTGGCAGCCAGTAAACATATAGTTTATCCAATGATAACACTTACTGCATAGCTTTACTCCAGGTTTTCGCAACAATTAAGTGTAATTATAGCACCTAAAATTCTTGTCTGAAACAATTTACGGCATTTTTGACAATCAGAGGTGCTATATAGGGGTCATAGAACCTTTGTCTCCCACACTGACCTACAGTACGGCCCGACTCAGGTAGGGGGCAGAGCGGACCGTCACTAAGCTCAACATCGAACTAAGGAGCATAGCACCCAGGGTTCGAAGGCCTCAAAATGACCCCAAAACTCGCCTGTAGCACAAAACCGTGCAGCTTAACCCCGAACGACAAAAATGCGTCTCTACTCGCCCAAACGTGATGCAGTAACATGTCAGACGCATCTGATGGAACCGCATTGGTCCTACGGGATGCATAAGCAGACGCAAAACCATCCAGACATGGGTAGAGCAGTTAGCTGAGTCAAAACAGGTAACTGTAGATTGAAATGACTTTAAAGGACTCCAAGGCAATATGTTCGAATAAATCAGTTGATATTTTCTTCAAACTGGGGCTTCTTGTGGAGAAGGGGGCACATTTTTTGGGACTATCGGCATGTGACCGCTACGTGTAAACTCCTACCGGTCCAAGGTTACAAATGATAAATTGGTCCTTTATTTATTAAATAAGATACAGGAGTAGAAGATATCACATCTTCAAGTGATTCCCGTGAAGAAATTTCAGGATCGCAGAGAATAGTGTGTGTCTGGCTAACTAACACCGGAACGGAATGCCGTATTACAACAGTGAAGCAATATACTATTTCCCCACTTTCGAATGGTTCTTGAGAGATTGACGAGATGGGACTGTACGAACTGCGGCAGAAAAGGTTTTTTATAAATTTACTGGAAGGCAGACCCATTCAAAAGTGGGGATAAGCGAACTTAGGCTTTTGCGAACTTAAAGTGGGTGTCATCGACTGGTTTGTCTCTATTCACACTGCCGTCCTAACGCAGAGGAAGGAGACCAAAACGAGTCTATTAAACGCCTAGGGTTGCATAAACCGTGTACTGGCTTTTCTATAGGAAAGCGTTAGACCCGGATAAACGGTAAAGTCAATGTCATCATGTCCCATTTGACCTAGTCAGGTCGGGGAATAAACATTAAATTTACTGTAGCATTTTCTTATTTTTCTAAAGTTATGAAAATAAAACATCTTTTGCGAGTCACCAGTTTGAAATATTGCTACATATAAAAGAAACAAAGTGACGGAGCCGAGGTGTCGTCAAAGACTGATTTAGAGATAGTGCCATTTTTCATCTAGTAAAAGGGAGGACCGGAATCAAATATGACTAGCAGGGTTCCTGATGGATAAGTTTCTTTATGCCTTACAACAGGAGCCTATCAAGGCCAAAATTTTGGAAAGAACATTCAAGGCTACAGGTGAAAAAGTGATTGAGCGGTGAAAAGTCTGTAGGGATTTCAATAACGATGGTTTTGTGCAACATTCACAAATCCACAATTTTATCGATTTTATCCCAGTTGCGAAATTTAATAATTTGATAGATAATTTTTAAGTATCAAATCAGTAAATCCAAAAGAGACTTGTGCTCGTATCCACAATGTTCAATGTTTATTCGACCAGAATTTAAACGCTTTTTGAGAAACAAAGTTTTATTGTTTTTAAAGATAGCCATTCATCCCCAAAAGGTTCAACTAATTGAGATTTATCTAGGGCTCCAGTCTAGCCACTGGCCAAACGCCTTTGGGTACATAAGAAATTGTGGGTAAGTACAAATTGGTGTTTACTCTCCCAAGTTAACGGGTAAAAGTACGTGGCTATTCAGCAGGTCAAGAAATGTAACTATTGAGCCAGTGTACTGCTCAAAAGAACATATATTTAATGGATTTTGCTTTTTATTTCGAAATCTAAAACTTCGGTTAGCAATCTGTCAGTTCCTCTTCTTATCTGGAACCATTGGCCAATAGTAATGAACAACCGGCTCTTTAAATCTGCTGAACTAAAAGTCTGACAAACTGATAGATTTTCTAGAAATGATCATGTTCCCGAGCTTTGATAGATAGATACCAGATTGCATAAATCTGTTCCCCAGTATCTGTCCCTTTTGCTGTGTAGTTAGTAGTTTAGTTAACAGTTATTTCAACGAACAAATCAATAGGTGTCCTTCATATTTCATCTTATAGATTTTAACCCGAAGCTTATTTCTAACGCTCTGTTTTTCCTTATGTAGTAAATGTCCGTATACTAAAATATCTGTCTTACATGTGTAATTAGACATACTAACAAGATCGGGATTTGAATAAACCGTGCTCGCCAGTTTGTTTAGTATAAATCCGTTCGTTGCTTCCAGTAACATTGGGATCACAATTTGGGAAAATAAATAAATAAAATGCGAATTACATTAGGATCAGAGCAAGCTAAGAATCTTTCCATTTTGTAAGTTTGTTGTGACGTTAAACGTTGAATTTGCAAGTCTTCAGGCAAAGATATACTTAAGAATTAAGGACTGAAAAGATGCTAAAGGAAATGCATAAACACTGGAAATCTAGATTCGTCTGTAGTATCCTTTGCAAGAGGTCTCTTTACATCTATTTTAGTACTCAAATGATTATAACCGACGGCGAAAACGTCTCCAACAGTTCCGTTTGCAAACCGTGCTTTGCTTATCCGGCAAATAGGGATATGCGCAGTCAAACACAGTTTTCAAAGGGTGATAGCCCACATAGTGGTATGATTAAATAGAAAAACGCAACGTTTCGATTTGAGCACAGTGGTATTTTTGCAGCGAACGATACTGCGAAATGTGCACATGCCCATTAAATTAAACAGTCGTTTACATCTCTTTTAATAACGGACCATTAATTACCCAAGGGTCCAAGGGGTGTTCTAAGAACATACCACTAATAGTGAGTACGGCTGCTATATATTATAGCCCAGTCACCTTCTCTCCAGCTCGATATCCTGTGTTCAGTGCACCTTGGTCTGAAAGTCCATAGTCTATAGTCCAACGGTACATAAATTTTTGCTGCTAAGAGAACAGGTTAAATAGCAATTCCTATATGGCGTCATTCGCTCTCTCCAGACATGTGATGAATATGCGTCCTGCTCCAGATTGATGCCAACTTGTAGCATGGAGTTTATATCCTGTCGCATAGATCGATTTGGTGAACTACATCTTATTCGAAGCTTTTTGGTAACCACCTTAATCAATGAGTTGGACCAATACTTTGCATGAACACTAGCTTCGGTGGTACTAGTTAGCTAATCTTCGGGAGTTAACAACTCTGGAATAATTTCATCATAGCTGTACCGCAGAACTTATTTATCACCAGAACCGACGATCTATGAAGATATGAATCAGCCTTCATCCCAATGCATAAGGGCAGCCTCAGCACAAAAAAGAAAATGGAAGTCTAGCTGTTAATTCTTTCCTCAAAAGGCCTACAAGATATGCGAGCGCTGGAATTTTATGGAAGCTACATCTAACGTAGCATCTGCTGTCTGTATGTCGAATTTATTTTTGTCTCAGGCGAAAAAGTTTCAAAGACGTTATAGCTTTGCCAAATTTTATGCAGAAGTTAACAGCCCTGGAAAAGTTTAGTGCATGAACTAACCATGGTTCGATCGGTATCATGTGAAGACAACTCCTATTTTTTAAAGGAACTACTGTGAAAAGAACAACAAATGCTGTTTATCCCTTTCGTCACATGTGATTGTGATAGTAATCTACCACAAGGGACCAGATTCGGATGAATCAGCCCCAGAAAAACACTGAACTTACCTCACCAATTCTTTCTGAAGATTCCGGTGCTTTTTGTTAGTACATCTTTACTCATAGCTCCTCTCACTTAACCGTCCTTTTCTATTTTGCTATGAGAAAATTATTGGTGCCAAAGATTCTCCTAGATTCGATTTTTGTATGTGTTGAGGTACTTTTTACAATAATGCCATTCTTCTTGTCCATTGTGGAGTACTTTCAGCGTCTAAAAGGGAAACATGAAGCAAGGTTATTTCGAACTTCTTAAATTCACCAGGATCAAACCAATAAACCAATATTCCTCTCAAATTCCTCTCAAAACAAAGTCTTTTAATACTGTCAAAGAATGGGGGAGTGAACAAAGCGACCTAATAATGAACTCCAGGGAAAACCAAAAAAACAAAGCTTTGTTCAAAAAATTGAATTTGCTAATATTGTTGTTCCCATTTGGGCATTGAAAAAAATCTTGATGGAATATTACGGGAGTAACTAAACTAAATATGCACATAATGGTCTTCTTTTTTAAAACATAGAGTGAAGTTTTAAACATCTCTTTAAACAGCCATAGTTACTTTTACTTCTATAAAATATGCACTAATAATGTGCAAAAATTAAAATCCCTATAACAATTAAATTTTCTGCGTGGTGAACAGGTCTTGTGAAATCAATGTTTTCTTTTAAAATCCATAGACAAAGAAAGTGGAACAATTCACAGTTATCATTACATAACATAAATGCTTGTGCATCTTCGTCTGCGAAAATTGCACCTCAGTACAGGCAAGTGAGTGCTATTCTAAATAGCGTTTTATAGCTTACCCAAATAAATAAGGGATAGTTGGCCAAAATTAGTCGACAAAATCTTGTTATATAGTTTAAATAACTATAATGATATCTCGACCGCATTTATTACATTAAAATTACCGTTATTCACCAATAAATTGCATGTACCCGGAAGAGCACCCCACGATGTGTTTCCGGAACTATATATTCATTGATCAAACATATGTTATTTTTGCCATCTGGTAAGTAAACCCTTGGAAATTTCAGTTCTCAAAATTACAACGTTTAATTGTCAAAGTCGGATAGGCAATTGCTATTAAATTTAAGTAACAAAGCGTTTATTAATATCGACAAGTGCAGGTAGCTGGAAAGATATATTAGCAACCAATACTCCACATTCTGATTTAATTAATACATTCGCAATCTTAGTACATTACAAACTGCATATATTCGAGAAAAATGTTTTAATACAAATTTTACTGTTTATTTTATACAAAAGTAAGACCAGCCACGAAAATTTCTAGGATCACATCCTTCAAATAAGATTTAAAAACCAAACGATTGTGTTTAAAATACTTTTAAGTACATATATAAGTATAATTTTATAGATGAGCGACAATACATTTTACTGATACTGTTTTGCTTCAAATTGTTGCTATAACACTTGAGATCTACACTATAAGTGCCTGTACCGAAGCTAAATGATTTCACCATCACAGGCAGGTACATTTAATTTGTATTTATAAAACGTATAACGTGTATTAATTTTTATTGTGGGGTAATTCTTCAATTGCTAGTGCTACCAATGTAAAAGCTGTAAATTAAGGAACCTAACTGACCGAGCTTTTGTCCCTGTTGGGGAGGTGTCCCTAATTGATAAGGACAGGGTTTTTGAGGATCAAATAAACCTCTTTCTCTTTAAAAATTGCAATTTGCGTTTTGCTAACACTTAACTTTTCCGCTAGTTGTCTTATACTTTATTCTTCACTACTTCTGATAATTTTCACTTTTTCTGAAAACAACAATCCAAATATATCTCTTCCTTTTTGTTCCTCCCAACTTTTAAATGCAATTGATTTTTGAGTGTAGACTTAGCCAAGAACTCGTCAATTATACATAAAGCTAAGATAAAATTGAAGCTTAGGTGCACCATAAATTCAAAGAGCAAGAAATGTAGGGTTTACTCGGAAGACTAACCAACAACCCTCATATACAGGGTGTCCTTATGGCATATTTTAATGTATTTCAAAATTAGTTTTACGTTATAGTATAATCTTTAAAATTTCTTTTAAAGAAGTTCAACATCTTTGGTCCTTGTACATTTGCTTGAAGAAATAACATCTCCTGGAAATAATAAACTTGCTGCCATCAGAATATTCATAGACCTAAATAAAGCCTATGACACCATTGATCATTGTTTACTTTCACGAAATTGCTAAGTTTCTGTGGCATGAGGCATGTTTCAAGTGACTGGTTGAAGAATTATTTATTCCATCAGCATTAGTACGTACAAATAAAAAAATCATGTTTCTTACATTGTAAATGTCATTTTCGGTGCCCTCTTCCCCTACAGGAGCCATAATAGAATCGAAACTCTTATTCTTATAGATTGCTGATCTAGTGAACGTGCCAATGCTAAAATAAATTTAATTCGCAGATGATATGATATTTTTATACAGAGAGATACTCAGCAAACATTGCAAAATTATAAATAATGAATTGATAAATCTAAACAGAAGGTTCAAATTAAGTCAACTTTAAAAGTGTCGAAAACTAATTTCATAGTTTTTGATAAATTGAAAAGTAATCAAGAAACATAATATTTTTGTTTGGTGACTTTAAGGTTTCCAGATTAAATTCAACTAAATTCTTATGTGTAAATCGGTGAGAAATTCAAATGGAAAGAACTTGCCGCAAAAGTAAGATGCAAATTGTCAAAATGGAATTCAATTTTCTGTCAAGATTCATTTACACTAGGGTTCAAAGCCTTGTTATTAATAATTGACTGGACCATTTATGTAATACTCTTATCAAAATTTCAGAAACTCATATAAGATTAATACTAATTCGAGCTTTATGCAGAGAGATTGATAACTAGGGCAGATAGGTTACCTTAAGCTAAGGTATTTTTGTGACTTAAGCTAAGGTATTTTTGTGACTTGCGGTTGTTCAACCTCTGTGATCTGGTTAAATTTAAAGCTCTACAAATGATGTTACAGCAAACAAAATGTATTACAAAGCAATATGCAGCTGTGTTATCAAGTTTTTAGTAATGAAAAGAAAGCCAGTCACCATGACAATTTCTATGTACGTTTTCAAGAACAATTATGAACATACATTGCATCAGCGTAAAGAGGTTAGTTTGTGGAAGAAGTAAAAAATTATAAAAGCTCGCATTGCTCTAATTCTCTATATTTTTATATGTTTAAAAAATCTTCTCTCTAACTATAACGTACTTAACTAGGAAGACTAACATTACTACTGATGAATGTGTCATGAATTTATCTTATCATTTTTCTGTGCTATATCGCAATTAATTGCCGAATTGTATATTTTAATGTGAAAAACATTGTCGTCAAAACCTTGTCATTTAATCTTCCAGCTTAAATGAAGTTCTATATGGTCTGTAGCAGCTCTTGTTCTTGCACACATGTTATGTGTTCGAACTCTGAATATAAAATATATAAAATTCCAGAATTTAGTAGACCGCAGATTCTGATGAAGTGGTAAGGTTATTTTTAAAAATTGTGTAATTGGACAAGCGTTGAATATACTTTGCTTTCGTTTGACCCCTTTTCTGTTTGAATAGTTATGAAATACTTTTACTAGTGCTTTAACTGTAATTGATCAATATATTTTATAGGTAATAAATCATTGAAATACGAGGAAAAAATTAAGAAGCATATTTCGGGATAACAACTGTTTAAAACTGCCAATATTGTGGCTCGAAAAAAAAGCATGTTACAACATCCGGGACACTAAAGAGCGGCTGTTTTCGTTTCGAAGATCAACAAATGAGTTAAAAATGGTAATATTTTTCGTTGTGCTCTTCGTAATAATCCCGTATAATGTTGTTTTTGATGATGAGATTGCAGTCAATATTTCTCGTGTTCCAATTGTGAATTTTGCCAAAGAAGTCCTTAGATTAAGTTTTTGTAGCAAGTGTTGTTGGTGTAAACATGTTCAAACAGTCAGCTTTGACACATCCAACAAGTCCCATACCGTAGATTTGGATGGACGGTAGAATGGGAAATATGATGTCGATAGACTGGAAACTACTTTACTCATTTTACTGTTGAATATCCATAGCACCACGTATTTAGGAAAGTGTATCTCATAATGTTAAAACATAAAATTGAAAGTGTCATGTGTTCAAGAGAAAGGAAATCAGAACTGGCAAGATAAGTGGATTCGTACTTAGACTTGTGCCGGAAGGTTTTTGTGTTTCGACTGAATTAGGTTGGGATATAGTTAAAAAGAAATGATAATAAATTCGGCATACATCAGCAATATTCAGTTTCTCCAGAAACATTCACAAGTTGGCTATTGAAAGGGTGTATAAAATGTGCAATAATTTTTGAAAGATCATGTGATGGCTTTTTAAATTTGAAAGTGTGTACGTTGAAAGAAAATAGACTTTGGCGCCCCCGACCCCCTTATCATTTCAATAGAAAGGAGAGCACCATCGGAAAGATCTGATATTACGAATTGTTTTATTGATCAGCTATTCTTGTTCACATCGCCGTTGTCGTTCTGCGCCACCATTTGTATCGCTGTTTGTGTTTGGTTCACCTACAGAGCGCCATTTTATTTCCAAAACTTGTGTATTGTTTACCCTAGAAACACAATTTATGCTGTTGTGTTTTTCGTCTTATAACAGGAATTGCTATGTTATGTGTCAGCAATGTTTGGTTCCGCCTCGTCTGTCAGTGTCATATATTTGTTCCGAATAATTAAAGGCATGTTGGTCTAAAATAATTACAAACTAGTAATTTTCTCCCAATAACTGCCTCTTACGTGTATATTTCTAGCACAATAGGGTTTTGTTATTTTTATTGTTTTGTATAAATCGCCACAGTTCAACCAAACATAGGACAATCGAAATTGTGTGCAAGTATGGAAGTGGGAATCCGATTTCTTTTAGTGCATGCATAGGCCGATTCACAGTTTCGACTCACTGTTATCAACTTCTACGTACCTTAGCATTTTTATACTACATCCCGCCATTGAATTGGGCATTTAAATGACAGTAGACATAGAACAAGAAGGTCTGGGGACACTTTGACCAACCGTGATATCACAACCAATACGCCTAATCATATATTGGATGCTCCGAATAACATGCGCAAAAGTTTTGCGCTTCGAACCAGGTAAAATATAAAAGAAATAGCTCACACCTAGATTATATAAGAACATAAATGCAATTGTAAGTTAAAGCATTCGTTAAAACTTTAAATTCTTTAAATAGCGTACTGGTTGTTAAAGAATGTGGTTTTCTTTGGTGCTAAAAAATTTGACTGTAAGGCGAAATCGCCCTATCATTTCTTTCATTTTTACCCGGTTAGTTTACAGTCAAAGACATAATTTTCATTCGGAATTAAACTTATAAAACTACAAAAAATTACAAAAATCACAAAAGAGAACCTGTTTTTCAAAGGCGAAATATTAAATTCGAAACCTGTCTAAAATAAGACAGCTTTGCTTTCTTGCCCTATGAAACGGCAGCCCGCCCTCCCTCACCCTTAACAAGGATACTGCATAACTGAAGCTGGTAATTTATATGAACATTTATAGTATTTGAAATGAATAGGTTCGATATTGCATCTACGCGTCGCAAATAAAGCACACATCATTTATGTAATGCACTGTGGCGGCTGTTGGTAGATGCGAGAGCTTGTACAAATGTTGCTGCAGCCTTTACCTGTTACATTTCCTGATAACAAAATCAGTTTTTTTTTGCTTCGCGTTGTAGTCATGAAAATGAAAGCAAAAAGCGAGTTGCAATACTTCAGATCAAGTACTACTATATGTGTGAAATTTGGAGTCCTTGCGCCTGTATGGCCAGAGGAGTAGTAAAGACAAAATGAAGGACCAGTAAAGAGAAAATACGCGTCTGAAGCATCGGCCGCGTACAACTTCAATATACTGTTTGCACACCTTCGACATGGCAGGTGTTAAATACACTGTATCAGCCGATAACAAAATATAGGCCTCTTAGAACATCGGCGGAGGAAGGAACAGATATATAGAAAAAGGGGAATTTTCAAAGAATATGTTGATGTATACTTGGTAGTCGGTTGGTCTGAAAAACCTGGTCGGGTGATATATGTTTTCAAACAAAACATGTCAGAATCAAATCAGAAGATAAAAATGCTGTACCAGCTGGTTACTAATACAGACAGTATTTGGGAGTGCAAAGGGAGATCAAGAATACATTTAGAGATATCAAAAATACAATTACAGATAGCAAAAATGAATTCTTGAGATTAAAAATTGATTCTTGATATCAATAATTCCCTAATAAATGTGAAAATGGCATTCCATAGTTTGCTGATTGAGAAATAAAGTTCACAAGAAATAGCACGGCAGTTGCTTTCTAGACAATTTCGGGGGTTTAGTGTCAGGGTGACTTAATTCCACATAAAAAAGAACTTGGAGATCCAATAAATCATTCATAACAAACTTTGCTACCCTCTTAGATCTAACAGTTGCAATTGAAACACCCACAATTATCTGTCGTCGCCATAAAAGACATATCAAAGAACAGGAATTTGTGATAAAACGAGGATTACCGCTCACGAAGGCATGATTGAAGATTTTCCATCTCAGACATCAATTAGTGTTAAAATAATCCTACTTTGAACCCCAAATTGCAATTAAAAACACTCATAAATAATTAATAAACATAGCAATCAATGTCATCAGACATTTCAGGCCATGAGTGAAATTTTTTGGCTGCAAATTCAGGCTATGAATAAAGAGCCTAGGCTATGTATAGACAGACTGGTCGCATCAGGCCATGTATTCATAGCCTAGACTATGTATACATAGCCTGGTTTCACTCTTGGCCTGTAACATATATACGCAAGGTACATGTGCATGGCTATTTATTTTCCAGACTGAAAGGGTGTAAAATGTTAATTTAAAAAATGTTGTGTTAACTCACATGTAGATATGTGTTCAGTTCTTTTATTATGAAATTATCGCTTTTTAAGTAAAAAATTTGATAACTAAATAGCAACTAAATTTTTCCAAACAAACATCCTCAGTTTAAGACTAAAACCACTCCCACAGGCCTGAATAAAAATTGTATATTTTTTTCCATTTGTCATTCCATTCTATTTCACACTTCCCCCCCCCCCCCTCCGGTCAGAAAGTTAACTTTTTGATGTGTCTTTTTTTTTTAACGAAAGACACTATTCATGTAAATTTATTCGCTTTTCTCTTAAATATGGCAAATAAAAACAGATGAGAAAGAAAGGAACAAAACTTGACTACGTTCTACGGGGGATAATTTCAAATTAAAAGCTTTTTCTTAATATTAGTTAACACTGGCATTCAATGGACAGTAATCTCCCAAGCACATAACACTGGCATTCCATTTTTAATTTTATTTCATGTCGCCCGAGAACATGTACTTATACAATAATTTTAAACACAAATACAGCCTATAACACGTCCACACATACAGCTGAAACATTGAATGGTTTACACAGAGTACATGCAATTGGAGTGAATGCGCAGGGGGATTAAATCGCTTGCGTGAATGTTTGCTCAAGGTGTAATCTTATCATCAGTGTGAAATAAGTCGCAACATATTGCATGCTCAGGATGCGTCCTCTGAAATATTGGATCGCGGCTAGATGCAATAAAATGCAATAAGTCGCAATAAAAAATTGCAACTTTTTGCGTTTTATTCCAACATATTTTTGCGTTTGTCGCAAGCGTATCTGTAACTCTTTATTGAACAAATGAGTTTTTCTTTCATCATTAATAACAGTTGCCTTGGCAGTTCCAGCCGGATTATTTAAAACAAAAGTATTCGTATCTATAACTGACAAACATGCTTAATTTACGGTATTCTTTTCACACTGACGATTTAGATAATTCGCTTTAGACTTTCCCAGCCCAAACAGTTGCTCAGAGTATTGGGGTAACTGGCTGCTGTATACACTGCAGCTGTACTGGTAGTTCCAATGACATTATCGATTATTTAGCAAGGACCAGAGTTTTGTCAGCTGCTTTGTCAATACCTTGTCGGCATAATGATAGTCCTGGCTGATCCCATCCTGTCGGGCTATTTTATCTCAGAAGGTAGAGTTACCTGGGACCACTGCATGCGCCACAGCATATCTGGCAAATCGGCGGCAGATATATTTCAGTGTATCTGGCAAATCTAATACTGTTTAAGGAATGAAAAGCGCGTAAGTGTGCCCGTGACTGCTGTACGTGATGAGAGAAAGTGAAACCCCTACGACTTAGTGGTATCCTATGGAAATACAAATGCAAGTACAAGCCACGAAGAATGATACTGAGGCATAAGAGCTGAAACAGGAGATCAGCTTTTTTATATATAAAAATTGATGGTGGCACAACTGTTTTCATAAAATTGTGAAAAAGTGCAAATCTTTTATAGATATTCCGAAACATTTTACAGTCAGGAGGTTGTTAAGATTTACACATCGGTTTGGTTATGCTGATTTTATAAATTTGGAAAATTAAATTTTCACATGCAGGGTAACATGTTAAGGAGTTTGCGCATGCGAGACTAACAATGAGGGAACAACCAGAGCTTTTTTTGGAAATAATCACAATTCAACTTGTGTCGGTTCTTAGCAAACAGCGCAGCCCGTGAACTAATTTGATGCAGACCCTCTCTTCCTTTCGCTAATAATGAACTGTACAAATTGACATTAGGCCTTTGTAAACCCAGATTTGTGCATTGAGATCCTTTTTGGTCTTAATTATGACTTCAGGGATTAGTGAGTTACGCAAGAGTAATTCCTCCTTTTTCTCTTGAGTGTAAAACTTTCCAACATTTAAACAGTAAAATGTTTCGCTAAATTATTATTTGGAACCTTTTTGAGTTTCCTCCATTCCTTCACAGATTGTAACGGAAGAAAACATTTCGTCCGAATCGGAAAAAGGGTAACAACCATGTTTTTTTTTTCTCAACCTGGGAAGAAACTTGCCAAGCCTGGCACCAGAGCGCCCTTGCTGTCTTTTGCCGGTAGCTTTGTAGAAGATTAACTTCTGAATTCTAATTGAAATTTCAGCGTCACGATGCGTTATGAGAAAAAAAGTAAGGCTTCGTTTAATGTAGAATCTTTCAAAGTATCGTTTGTTTTTCTGGCATTGTGGCTGAGCCACCTTCATTAATGTTCCGTAACTCTTACTGAAGCAGTGTACGGCTGTTCCCAGTATATTTCACACGAGCTGTCAAATTTTAAAGCAGTTAAAAATTTAATACAGCATAAGCTGCATAAGAATGTAGGAACAGACCCCCCCCCCCCGGGCCAGACCCCCCCCCCCCGGACCAGACCCCCCCTTTTTTGGTAGGAACAGACCCCCACAGGAACAGACCCCCCCCATTTACATATATATATATATATATATAAATATATATATATATATATATATATATATATATATATATATATGTATATATATTATGTCCTGAGATATATTTTTTTAAATGTTTTTTTTTATTTCATATATATATTTTTCTGTATTTTACAATTTTCACTTATTATTTATTAGTAATGCAACACCTTTTAATCACGATGAAAACATGTGCCAATGTCCTTTCATCATAATGAAAGAGATGAAAGGATGTATTGATGTTGTTTCATTGCAATTGCAATTTGATAAAACTATTAGCAATAGCACAATTAATGACTGTGAGATCACACAAATAACACAATTACAGAACTCAAATGCAATCAAAACCTCTCTGTCAAAACAATTAACGGAGATTCAATCTGCAGATTAGCGAAACACCCACACCCCGACCCAAGAGCCGGAGATGTATTCAATAGAAAGTGAAAGTGATTCTGGATATCTGCTCGCTGCTCTGTTATCCCCAAAATAATTTGATTTTTTTAAATTTAATTTCACAGAGATACTGAAACATTATTATAATAATAAAAAATGGGGGGGGGGGGGGGGGGGGTCTGTTCCTACCACTGCAAAAAAGGGGGGTCTGTTCCGGGGGGGTCCGTTCCGGGGGGGGTCTGTTCCGTTTACCGCTGCATAACCCCATTAATCTTCAGACAAGAAAGGTGGGTTATTTACCGAAACAAATAAAAACTTAAATTATATTCCTGGGCTTCATTCTTGGTGATATAATACAGTCGGACCCACTTATGTCGACATCGGATATCTCGACATTTCGGTTAATTCGACGTTTTTTTCAGTCCCGTCTATTTGTATGATAAAAAGCTCGGATATGTCGACATTTTTTTTGTCTCGACATAAATTAACCCAACTATAATGCCCTCATATAGAATTTTTTGCATAAAATAGCGTACTCATACACCACGAATTTCGTATAGGATATCATAAAAATGCATTTATGCAGTATCCAAATTTTGCTTGTTACAGTCGGCTGTATGTACCAACAGTAAACGACACACCCCTCCTTGTGTAAACAAGTAGCAGGAGCAGATAAGCCCTTTTGTTCACCCTGGCCAGTGTTTGCTAATTCTTCATCTCTCCATATCCTATACCATACTTTATCTGCATAGACCGTAGTGCAGTATGAACTCCCTAAATGACTGTCAACACCCCTCCTTGTGTAAACAATTAAGTAGCCCAGTGCGTGCCTCTGTATAGCAGCAGAGAGCTTATAAACTCCCCTTGAAAGCTCTCTGATAACAGATAAGCCCTTTTATTCACGCTAACCAGTGTTTGCTAATTGTTAGTGGACTAAACGTTGTTTCAAATTTGTAAAATAAAGATGATTCGACGAAAAAGTAAAAAAAAAAAAAAAACAAAAAAAACGTAAACTTTCGCACATGTCCCTGGATGTGAGATACCGAGCATAACAAAACATTGAAAGAAGAGTTAAAAAAAGCTAAAATTGCAACGGAAATAATATTTCGATGTGAAGGACAGCCTATGAAAACAAAAAAGAAAAAAAAATCATCACTTTTAAAATAATTGTCGTTTTATTTCAAAAACTCGCTTATCTCGACACCCCGCTATCTCGACATAAAATCGTCGGTCCGCCCGATGTCGAATGAACGAGGTCCGACTGTACTGCGAATAATTTTATGTAAAAAAATATGCGCTTTATTTGAAGGCACTAATCCCTAATACTGATAAAAATAAACGATGTCTTTATCCTCGAAATACTTAGGAAAAAAATCTGTGTAATTAAACTTTTTATTAGGTAATTAAATGTGTGTTTGTAGGCAAGTTATAAGAAAGGAAATTTGGGCGGAGCCTCACGGAAGAAGACGGGCCCGAAGCCCGAGTTAACGGAGGAACAGAAGCAGGAAATCAGGGAAGCCTTCGATCTGTTTGATGCCGATGGATCTGGTACAATTGATGCCAAAGAACTTAAGGTTGGACTTGTCTAATTGCTAAAAAAATCCCGTAACATAGAATGACATTTATAATTAATATTGGATAACTCTAAGTATGATTTCACTTAAGCAATCTTTGTTGTCATATTTATTTATGTGTTTGCCTTAGTTGGTATCTTGAGCCTTGAGTTTCAATCTGATGAAACATGTTTTTTTTCCAAGTTATAATAAGTGAGACCAGTAAAAAAAAAAAAAAAAATAAGAAAGGCAGATACACGGAATACGAGCATTGTTACAGGATGACACGTAACAAAATAGGCCGTGGTGACACGATGGGATAATCTTTCTATCATATCTTTTAGGTTGCAATGAGGGCACTGGGGTTTGAACCCAAGAAGGAAGAAATCAAAAAGATGATTTCTGAAATTGACAAAGAGGGAACAGGTGAAATCATTTGATGACCTTTTCTTCAGTGTTCATTTAGTAGCATTCACATTAGTTTTTAAATTGTGCATCCAACTGAAATTTCTGCGAACTTTAATGTATATGTGCGCCGGCAACGCGAACACGGTATAGCAATGAACAAGTGCTTGAAATGGTCAGTTATATTTCTTCAGTTTAGATAATGTAAGGCTTTGGCAGGAAATGCATGGTAATGCTTTATCATACCTCATGTATAGATGAGAAAAAAAGAAATCAATATAAAATAAAATGTAAATTGTTTAAAACAAATAGAAATAAAGACCTGTGTTCACTTTAGAATGGCATTAGAAATGGTACTGTGCGTTCTTAAATTTATGCCATAATTTATTTATTTATTTTTTTGATGTTGAGGAATGAGAATTAACAGAATTCGAGAAATAATAGACATTTGCGTGGCATGTTGAATGTGTGTGTATATTTTGTTTTGCAGGGACCATAGATTTTAACGATTTTTTAACTATGATGACGCAGAAGATGGCAGAAAAGGATTCGAAAGAAGAAATTTTAAAAGCTTTTAGGTAAGGAGGGATTTGTTTTGTCAATGAGAAAATAATGAAAGACGCTTCCAAGAAAGCGTTAAAAACTCTTGTATTCCTGGGTTTTCTATTTCCCGTTTTTTCACTCGTTTTAGTCATAAGTGCGCATGTCCTGAAAAGTTTATGTGCGAAATATTTTAAAATTGTACCCCGCCACATTGAGTCTCGATATGCAATTAAAATGTAATGATAGATGAAAAAAATGGAAGTTGTGCTTTTGTAGTTTGCTAGTCCATCGGTCCTCCCCGCTACCCCTCTACCCTTCTGCTGCCAGAGGTCATCCATGAACCGCGTACGCAAAACTGACCTACCCTAGTACACACAACTTGACTGTTAACATCAGCATTTGCAGAATTCCTAACACCAACCCTCGCCAAATTTTTCGCGTATGAGTGGTGAATAGCTCCTGCGATTAATTTACATTTCCCCAGGCGTATGGAAAGACCATTGCTCTACTCATGCACGTGCATAGATAATAACTAGGCTAAAAGCATCGGTGGAAGGCCATGTTCTGCCACAATATACACATGTATTTGAAGGGAGTTGTATAAGAGATTTAAGTTGGATAAAGAAACAAATATTCTATTCATTTTACAACTTAATTCCTAACAAAACTTGAGTAAAATGCTCTCTGTGCTTCCGTACTCAACCGTTCACATTTGCCGTGTTGCCAAAACATGAACAGTCTACTTTCAAAAACAGCGAAAAAGAAGTGCGCAGCAAATGAGTCACTGATGACCCAAATGCAGTATAACCGCTTGCAACGATTACCACGAGCTAACACTGCAGGGCAGCAAGTCAATAACGAATGCAGTCACACTTCAATGCTCAACCTAAAGAAAGCATTGCCACGAAACCCATAAAAATGCCTCTGTATTTTTTTAATCTATTCAAAAAAAATGTTTTAATATTTCATGAAAACAGTGACTCTTTGAAACAAAATCAATAAGCTATCGAAGTTAAAAGAATATTGGCCAAAACTCAATAACAAAATAGTAAGCCACAATCCACAGGTTAACAAATCGCTGTGACTATGGCAAATCTAGACGACAAGTTGCGACTTGTTTCATG